>BMAU01010283.1:0-12863 GCA_019973935.1 Trichonephila clavipes | reverse complement strand
TATATATATATATATATGTCAGGTTTGAAAAGTTTAGGTTCAAAATTAAGGAAGTAATAAATGAAAATAGAGCGAACTCTTTACCATCGCGTAAGGATTTGTGAGTAAATAAGCCTGTTAAAAGGTGCAACAGAGCGCTGACGAAGGCGAACGCATACTAAAAAGGACTTGGCTGGTGTCTCCTCGCAGCGATGTTGTTTTTTATAACACCCGGTTGCGCGGCAAAAGGTCCGCCATGTTAGATTATGATGAAAGCGTAATAAAGGAATATTGTGAAGATAATGCCCTCCTCATTATACCAGCAGGCCTGGGGCCTGTCATATATATATATATATATATATAATATATATATATATGTGGGAGACAACAAGGGTCCAAGACTTTTGTCTCTCTTTATGGTTTATTTAACATTAAACAAAAATTAATTAAAAGGTAGTTTTAACAGATAAGTTTGACGATGATATGCAGAAGGTAACGCCTGCTCGCGCACCTCTCGCGTTCCTCCTTTCTCCTCGCTTTCTTCTTTCTGCAATTCTAATGTCCAAGAGTTTTAGTTTTGATTTGCTGCGCCGAGCGCGAAGACTGCCTTGCTTTTGGCTGCATGCCATAACGGGGCTATCCTGATCGTACGCTGTCTGCAGCGGTACGTATTCCTTTTTTCCTTTCCATGGGATGTTTTCAGAGGAGAATCTGAAACATACAAAAAAACGGAACAGACAAGGACTATACGACAAATATACAAAGATTAAACATATCATAATTCTGCTGAACTGAACAGTTTCTCCATCATGTGAAGGCATCTCTTCGACATCCGGAAGGTTCCGCAGGAAAACATTGTTCACAGGCATAAGAACGTCTTTTTTAACAAGTTGATCTTGGTTGAACGCATCGATATTTTCCTTCAGAGTTCTTGACGTCTGTTCAAAACGATTTCTTTTTCTCCTTCGTTTCCACTGCCAAGGCTCAAAGATTCCCTGAGCAACACAAAACCGTCGATGATTACTATTCATAGGTGAAGGGGTAGGAGATCGGGAGATAAACGGAACTGTTTTCATGGCGCCATTGGCCATTGGCTTTCTACACAATACTATAGGTGAACAATAATCAAAAACACTCTTTATAATACCTTGTCGTAACCAATCATCAAATTTGATTGTTTACCTGTAATTTCTCAGAACAAAAAATAAACGTCTAGCTCTCTCTGACACACAGGAATATCATTTTTCAATTTAATATTCATTTTTAACTTAGTACTTTTAATTTTATTACATTTATAATCCCAATTAGAGAACTCAAATCATTTCTAGTATTAAAGTCAACATGTGGCAAATCATAACTAGAGTTTTTTATCACATTTGAAACAGAAACAACATTAGATAAGCATAAGCATGAGCACCTAAAGAGGATTCACTTTCATTCAATAAAACATCGCTCTTTGCGTGGCCTAGTTTTTTATTTCAGAATATACACTGGGATGTATAATAAATTCTTCGGTCAAGGTCGGTGGATATTGTTGCCCGAACACTTAAGCTGGGAGAGTGTTGATTAAGAGAAAGATTTATCGGTTTAACTTCTACCATTCGCTGTTCGCCAAAACATGAACTTAATGTTATGGTTTCTTCGGAAGGTGTTTGCACTCTAATTAGTGAGGAATTTAAAACTGGGATCTGGCAACCTGAATCGATCAAGGCTGTTACGAGCTGATTTTCCACAAAAATGCTTACGTATTGAAGATTTGAGAATTCATCGCTATTTTGTTTTCGCTCGACTTTCAAAGTATTCACGTTTATTCTATTATGGATGTGGCTGTTAGATTTCTTTAGGTTTAAAACGCTTCACAGTCTCTGCGCAATGAGATGAATCACCGCATATAAAGCAATTTTTATTTTCTTTTCAAGATATTGGGGATAGTTCTCTTTAATCTTGGTTTAAAAGTTTTGTGATCTATTTTTAAAGGTCTTGGGTATATCCATAAGTAATAGGAATTTCTTTATGTGATCCGCTTCTAGATGAAATATAAATATCGCACTCTTTAGCTAAATCAATAGGCCTGAACCAATCTTCTGCTTCTCGAATGCCAATATGAGTTGCGGTTTCCTTATTTAAAGTTTCAAATAATTTATCAGAAAATTATAAGATCACATAGAGATTCAAAGGAATTAACTTTTCTTAAAGAACAATACAGTGGAAGTTTGCCGTCAATCTTGCAGCAAATTGGATGTATGTCTCGCCTGATGATTTTACAGCATTTTTAAATGAGTTTAAACACTCGCGAGGGGTTAATTGGAATTTCTCTGAGTACTATAGATTTTAGTTTTTCATAGTCATTTAATTCCTCTTTTTAATATACAGTAAGACGTTATGAGCTCTTTTCGCCCCAGAAGATTTATTAAAAATTTCAGTGATTTATATTCATCATTTATTTTCTTGGTTAAAAAATGCGCGTTCTAATTATTGGAAGAACAGATTAAAAAATTTTCAGATCTGGTGGGAACAGGAAAGAGATAAAGTTTTAATACTTGTTATCATATTTTCTATGTTAGTTTCGAACTGTTTCTCTTCGACTTTAGCTGCAGGATTTAAACTTAATGCTTTATTTTTAGCCCTTTGAAGTTCGACTTCTCTTCTAACCGTGTTAACTGTAGTTTTGCGAGCTCAATTTTCTGTTTTTCTAAAGCTACCTCTCTTTCGGGTTTTGCGATACTCTCATCTATACAGTTTTGAATTAAAGTTTTAACGAAATCTGATCACTTTCAAATGTACTACTGTTCTCAATTTTAGTCTTTAGTTTAACTATGGTGTCCGTACTCTCCACAGTACCGTGCCTAGATTCTCACCAAACTCCTTATGAGATCCCTCTTTAAGAGCGTTTTTATACATTTTAGAAAAATATGGAAAGCTCCTACCTTTTTTTTTCTGGCTCCCTTGTTGCTCGCACGTACGATGTATCCAAATAATTGAAGAAAAATTTCGATTCCACTGAGTTCACCTCTCGCAGGTAATATAGTTGAAATTGTTCGAATTGACACCTCTTCGCAGGTGTTTGTGAAATTGTAGTTCCGGCCTCTACACAGGCGGAATTCGACGATGGGTTCCAACCTCTACACAGGCGGAATATTTATGCTGAGTTCAAAACCTCTACACAGGTTGAACGAGAAGTTTTCGGAAAAAATGGCGGCGCGTCTCCTCCACGGACGGCTTTTGTTCACGTTCCAAACTTTGATCAAAATCGAAATCTTTTTCAATCCCGGGCCTCTACACAGGCGGGAGTATTCATGCTGAGTTCAAAACCTCTACACGGTTGAACGTGAGTTTCCCGAAAATGGCGGAGCGTCTCCCTTCACGGACGCTGCCGTTCATTGTCCAGACTTTGGTTCAAAATCGAAATTTTATCGATCCCGGCCGAGCCCCCATAATTTGTGGGAGACAGCAAGGGGTCCTTTCCTCAAGACTTTGTCTCTTTATGGTTTATTTAACATTAAACAAAAAATTAATTAAAAGGTAGTTTTTAACAGATAAGTTTGACGATGATATGCAGAAGGCAAACGCTTCTCCCTCGCTCGCGCACCTCTCGCGTTCCTCCTTTCTCCTCGCTTTCCTCTTCTCTCCAATTCTAATGTCCAAGAGTTTTAGTTTTTGATTTGCTGCGCCTGCGCCTGCGCGCGAAGACTGCCTTGCTTTTTGGCTGCATGCCATAACTATATATATATATATATATATATATATATATATATATATATATATATATATATATATATATATATATATATATATATATATATAAATATATATATATATATATGTGTGTGTGTGTTATGTGTGTGTGTGTGTGTAATAATTCCTCTAGTATACTTTTAATTAACCTTTTTGTACTAATATTTAAAAAATAACTTTAACTCTCTGGTTTTAAGCCAACATTGTAATCTTAATCGTAATCGGCTAGTCCGAAATCCCTGTACCGCCCATTCTATCCAATAATAACTACGATTACGTAATCATCACGAGCTTGCACTGCTGATATAAAAAGAAAAATCTTGAGCAATCGCTCTCCTTTTTTTGTCTACCTGCCTTCATCATGTAATCAGCCTGCTGCCACGCTTTCTATGTTTGTCTTTGTGTTATGTCCGTCAAGATGTCGCTTCGTTATATGTGTCTGTTTACGTGTTTTTAACACGTAGATGTGAAAAATGTACCGCAAGTGTGTTTTAATTTGCTGGGTGTGTGATGTCAGCTTATATATATATATATATATATATATATGTATATATATATATATATATATATATATATAACATCGTACATCATAACAACTCTTCAAGATTGCAAATCTAACCCCTAAACTTTGTGACAAATCTATACGGAACTTTATCACTAACCTTCTGAGTCGACCTTTTAGGGAAATTTATACATTCCCTCCTATTTCCAATTTCCAATCAACTCCAAAAAGCGGACAGGATCCTTGTTATGCAGATTAGATAAAGTATTTAAGTCAAACGGAATAGTAAAGTTAGAGTAGTAGGAGATAGGAGATTGAAGCAGAAAGATATGGTTTGAGGATTAAATTGAAGATTTCTTGTTGGAGATAATTTTACTCAAGAGGAGTTGAGATTCCGTTGGTAATTATAGATTTATAATTAAAAGTCTCATTAAAATATTAGGAATGAGATTAAAGTTAAAATGTTCAATGAGAACATTATTAAATATAATTCTGGGATCTCTTATCGTGGTAATCTCTGCGTGATCGTTATTTAATAAATTAATTAATTGGATCATTAATTAATTAAATTAATTTAAAGGATATTACTTTTAAAACCTCATAATACTAGTAGATAAATTTGTCAATAAGTCTTTGATTCTATTTGGATAAAGATAACCAAATAAAGAAAGTTGTTTATAAAAATGGCTATAGTTTTTACTCCTATTTATTCTTGTTCTCAAAGTGAGGTCCTAGGAGACCTTCACAAACTGAACTATTACAATTAAGCAACGCACATGAAAAAGTAATAAATCAATAAAATTACGTATGTGTATATACTTAATTATAAGTATCATTGGAAATAACATTTTATCTTTAATTAATAAAGTCATTTTTTACATAAATAAGGTTTGTTTTTTCAATTTCCTGTATATATATTGATAAGAACATAGCAAATAATATTTTTCACTTCTAGAAATACATTTATAGCTTCTGATATTTGTTTTATTTGTACCATGCAGTGAAAACTTTTATAATCATTATTTCTACGTTAATCTTAATTACGGCTTTTTCTTTCTATGAATGTTTGGAAAAATCTGTTTGCTATCTTTTCTGGTTTTTTTAAATATATAACTTTTTTCTTATGATTCTGAATATTTAAGCAATTGATAAAACAAAATACGCGATTTTAACTGATAATATTTAATTCGAGTATTTTTATGCAGTTCTGTAATTATGCCTCCAGGTATTGTTTTATTATCTGATCGATAATCCTTATTACGAAATCAATTTTCAATTGTCGTTTCTCGATAAAAGAGACTTATCTTAAAGCAATTAATCAATTGGATACTCTTTGAAGAATGTGATTTTTGAAAACAAAGTTGCTATTGCAGTTTTCATAGATTCAAGCTTACAAAAATTTCTGGCCTCCAGCATACTCTGCATAGCATATAGTCATTATCAGTTAGTTACACCAATGTTTTATTTTTGAAACAGTGTGTACCAAAACTAAACAATTTTACATATGTTTGTTAGGGTAAGTATCGTCATGAATTTTGTAAGACCATTTACCGCACTAAATTTAAACGTGTAACTTCTTGATGTCTCGAGAATGTCTAAATGGTATTCCAGCTACACGTAGTGTTCTTTTAACGTCTTATACTCTTATACTTTATAAACATGCAGCCTAAGCCTATTATAAAGTATTTCTTACTAAACTATTAGTGATATTTGAAGTTCAAATAATGTTTCACAAACTGATTCAGCAGTACTTCTTGAAATGATTGTGGAAAGTGTGTTCAACAGTTGTTTCATTCAAACTAGGCATGCCACATCTAGTAGTATACTTCCAGACTGTCTGTTTCTTTAAGTAAACATCCTTATTATTTATTGTGTTTGAATCAGGGAATTTGCTTCCAGAACAATGCCGAAATTCACGCAGAACCTTAATTGAGCATTTCTTTTCGTGAAACCAAAGCTTTCTCTTAAAGGGAATAGAAACCTCTATACCGACAATGTTAAATGGGCCGTTTTAGATGTACCTTTTCTTAAAAAATCTGTTATATGTACATGTTTGAAGTTTTTCATACAATTAAATCACACCTTTTCATTATACTTAAATGAGCTTTTAGCTAATTTTGAAATTGTTCATGATTTATGAAATATTTTATCAAACATAGTGAAATTTAATCCATTTTTAACATAAAAAAATTTGTAAAAAAAATAAATTTCTGAATTTTTTTTTTTTTTTTTAGAGAAAGCTCATTTCACAGTATATATTCGCCATCATTATAAATATATCATAAAAGATTTACATACCTGCGAACAGTAGTTTCTCAGAAAAAGTACATCGAGTACCAAAATTTACATTTGAGATAAATTGATTTTGATGTATACAGTGAGACTTCTAATCGCTAGAAAGTAAAAAAGTAAAAGATACAAGTTTTGGTTTATACCAGATGTTCAACTTCTAAGCAAAAACGATGTACTTAAGGAATTTAATCCACGCAATGTAGGTAGAACACATCTTTTTACAAATGCCCTCCCCTTTAGTCACACATGAAGGAAATATTCGCACCAATTACTGCACACACCAAAAAAAACACTACTAAAACTGACCACTTCTAATTATGCAAATAAGTATGTTAGATGATTACTTTGTAATGAATTTTTATGATCAGGTAAGACTTCTGGTTCACTCTATACAGTATTTTACGCATTACTAATTAGAACAAATTTAAAAACCTTTTAATTTGTTTATCCAAATTAACTACTTATCCAAGGAATCTAATTGTTATTCACCTAACTACAGATAATTTGGTACACAAATGCACATTGGCAATGTTCAGTATCATAAACTTAAAGCTAATTGCCACATAACTTGAAATGTATGTCTTGTTAAAACGATCGTTCTAGTTATCAATTTCGAGGACAATCACAACTCTTGATCAACCTTGGATATTGTTCCCCACTATATCATTTCCATCTCGGCGTTATCTTCATTTGAGTATATAGTTATATATATATATATATATATATATATATAGGAATGGGTCATAATAATGAACGGAATCTATCCCCAAAGACGTGATGTCGCCATTCTCCATAACAGACACAAAAAGGACGAATCGCATTTAACTCTGTTTCAGTAAGCCAAATGGTAATCATTTAATAGGCGCTTTGTCAACTAATGGCTCTCTATACTGCTTTCCTGGTGGTCAATAAGATGGGCGTAGGAACAGCTCAGATGTGTCACCAAATTAGATTATTATTGCCTTGACTTAAGCCTACAAGATACAGTGTGACCAGATGACCAGACATTGAATACGTGATTGTTTCGAGTACTTCAGTAAATCGCTATTTTTTGTAAACACTGTTGATATATACTTCCGAGAAAGCTAATTTCTTTTTTATTTACTTTTTTGCATCACCTTGTTCGTTATAGGAGTTCCACATATTTTTAACCACTGTGGGTGGATAGTTTATTTTGTAGCATTATATTATTTAAATTGTATTTTTATATTTCACTCAAAGTTTATGTTACCTTAGCGACGTACTTGTTTGATTTATTGTTGACACAACATTTAGAGAACATTATATATCTTTCAATCGTATTTAAGTTACGGGAATTTCACACTTTTTTATCGAAGGGTAAGAAGATTATTTTTGAAAAAATTTTTTAACTCGTAGGTGTAGAATATCATATTTTGTTCCTCTTCTGGATTGCAAATAAGATCAAATTTAATTTATTTGTCAAATAAATATTAGTTTGTGACATATGTCGAATACAATACACCAAAACTAAATATTCAGATTTATTTTGTGATATATATGGTGATTTAAATATAGAAAATATATAATAATCATCAAATAGATTATGGACGAAAAATTTATCTTATTTGATTATTGTTGAAAACATAGATTTCATTTAGTGGGCTTGAATATTTTTTTCAAAATTTCTTTTTTTAACTTATGCATTTTTTAAAAAATTATCTATCACCGTTGCCTTTTAATCATTTTATTGTATATCATATTTTTTATCAATGCTGCTTTACTCTTCTCAATTATCTTCTAGAGTAATATTCTTGTTTAAAAAATCGTAATTTCCCAACCATTAAAATACAAGAAAATTTAAATTCCTTAATTAAAATGTTTTCTTCTGAATTTAAATTTAAAAAGTGCTTACAGTGCTAACAAATTTTAAAGTAGTTCTTTGACACAATGAAATGATTTTTATATATTTCATTATGTGGCGTCAAAACTGGCATTTTGCTCTTTAACTACACCAGTGTTTCTCAAACCTTCAATACTGGCGACCCAATTTTCAATCATAATTTTTGTCTCGCCCCCTGTACAACAATAATGTATTTACTGCAATAAAAATGCACTTTGAGACAGAGACGCTAAAGTTACAATACGATCTTAATTATAAACCGTACAAATTAATACCATAAGTATATTAAATTTTGTATATATGTAATCTTTTATAATATATATTTTAAGTAATTTTCTTAAAATATATATTATTTAGAATTATGTTATTTTTCTTTCTCTAATTTTTAAATTGGAACAGATCGCAAAATGATGCATTTAATTAAAGATTTATTTCCTTCAGCATTCATTTCTCAAGGTACAAATGTCATTAGAAAAATAGTCTAGTCAATGTCGCTCTCTATCATATCCATCACATCTGACATTATAGGGTACGTTTGCGTGAGTCTGGGCAAACTATCGGACGTCTGCACAAAACATGTAAAAATGCTTTTCCTCGTTCAATTCCAGTCAGTTTTGGTCGACTCGATACTCCTATAGCTACCGAATCTAGCTTGAATGTACATTTTTTTAAATTTCCACGTTAATTGTAATTCACGGTAATTAAGTATTTACGGCAGTAGATTAAAACAATATCATACATACATTTTTAAGTCGTAAGCAAACATTCGACCATAATAAAGAATCAACAAGTACACAGACGAACGAGCATGGTTCCGAAAATTAAATCAAGGCGATCTTCTCAAAAATAGTTAAATTTTGAATTTACCACTACTGAAGTAAATGATGGAATAAAAGTCCCAGCTCGATATGTGTTAAAACTTACAAATCTGTAGAACAACATGTGAAAGTTGTTTTTAAAACATGTAAAATCATTTAGCTATGTTGGCAAAGAATTTTAAAAAGTATTTTCTGGATGAGGACAGCTTGGTAGCAAGTTACGAGTGGATTAGGGATCTATTTCAAGATACTCCAGAAGGTCTCTAAACTTCCGAAGAAATCTTCATAGATTTCACATCCAGTGAAAAATTAAAAGGCAATTTTGTAATTAATCGCTCTTTGAATTTGGGGGTAGAGGTGGATGAGGAATTATCTGTACTGAAAACAAAAGCACTTCGTATACTATTACCATTTTCAACATCCTACCTTTTTCAAACCGATTTTCTGCAGTGGATGCCTTGAAGACAAAATATAGATTTCAGCTAAATATAGAAAAATAACTCTTAAGTGTCAATTTCTGATATTAAACCTTCCTTTGAAAACTTTCCTCTACAAGACAAGCCCGTGGAAGTCTCTAATAATTATTAAACTTGTTCTTAATTTAGTTATAAGATTGGTGGCCGCGGTAGCCGAGTGGTATAGGTATCGGACCGTGGCTTGCTTTTTGTCACGGGTTCGTGCCAGTACACTAAAGACCCGCCGTGGTAGCGATGCACGTTAAATCTGTCGAGAGCTGAAACGTCCTCCCGTTGGTGTGGTGGGTAATTAGGAGCCAGCTCAGGTGTCGTCACGTCACTTGACCATGGTTCGTAATTACGTGGTCCGTTGTCAAAACCCTCGGGCAGCTGAACATGCGACGTTAATATTCAATCAATTAGTAATCAGATTGATTGATTGAATATTAACGTCGCACTGTTCAGCTGCACGAGGGCTTTTGACGACGGACCACGTAATTTGAACCATCGTCAAGTGACGTGGATGACACCTGAGCTGGCACCCTCTCTCCTAATTACCACACCACACCAACGGGGAAAACGTTTCAACTCTCCACAGATTTAACGTGCACGCTGCCCTACACGGCGGGTCTTTAGTGGTACTGGGCTTGAACTCGTGACAAAGGCAAGCCACGATCCGATACCTATACCACTCGGCTACCGCGGCCAAATTCAGTAATAAGAAATTATTTATAAAATACATTCTTCAGTACTGATACATCAAACGTATACTGGCTGAAACACCGACTCTTCGCACGAGTTCATTTTTAAAAAATAAAACATTATTCTTGATATAATAGCTGAACTGTAAGGAGAGTAAAACTGTGTGCACGACATTGTATACAAAAATGTAAAATGATTTTTTTTTAGATAAATGCTATAATTGTAAACTGTTTAAAAAAAACTAATTTTAATTAGCATTTAGAATTAATGTTAAATTATGAAAAAGAATATAAAATTCCGATGAAGAATAATTGTGTGTTACTTTTTAACATTTAAAGCGAGAAGACAGCGAGTTTGAGTGTTTTAACCCGGAGCAGGCGCGTACTGATACTAACATTAATGGTAGTGCGGGGGGACTCAGTCACCCCAATCATTTGTTTAGAATTATTTTTACTGTACACGATACAAATCGGAATTCTAGTGAATATTTTAATTTATAGAAAGTATACTTACCTTCTTTCAAGGACTATTCAATTCTTTGATGATTTGATTAAGAATCCAATAAAACTGAACTAAAATGATTCAAAAGTACAAGACCATAATAAAGGACGCAAATCAGACACTTTTCAATTATCCTTCAGAAATGTTAAACCAATCAATTCTTTTCCAAATATCGCAAAAACTCAATTATTTACAATTTCCCCTAAGCGAAAAGCAAACGCATAAAAGATGGGAGGGAACTAATATTGATAATAACCATACCATAAGATTGAAGGTCAATCAAATGATTAGCAAACGTACTATGCAGTCTGGCTGAAAAGTGAATCATGACTTCCTTTTCTTTTTCTACAACTAATGTACAGTATTTCAATAATAATTACAGTGGTGAATTGTTTATCTTCTTAGAATTTTTCTCAGGGTCTGGGTTTCGTTTTTTCTTTTAACGAGTAATATTTTATGTTAAAAACGTAATAAAAAAAAAATCTCTCATTGAGGAAATACAGCAAATAAAAACAAAATGTTTTTTTTTTTTCTTTAATTTGGTTTTGGGATCAAAGATAGCTATTTGATGAAGGAAAAAGCCAGATAATAAACATAAAATTATGTCAGTGTTGTTGTGTGTATTTTTTTATTATGGAAGAAAGCATTTTGTTTTACTTCTCTTTCAGGTTATTTTTTTAAAAAAATCTTTAAATTTTCGATACGCTCGCGCCCCCTTGTAGGGTCATCGCGCCCCCCCAGGGGGCGCGCCCCACACTTTGAAAAACACTGAACTACACAATAAATTATTATATAACTTATAAATATAATAAATTCATGTGTATTAAATAACTTATTAAAATTAGTTATATAACTATTACTTATTAAATTACATATTAGAGTTAATTACGGAATACTTATAATTAATTACCAATTACATACTAAGTTTTAAAACTATTTGCTTATGAATATATTATAAAATTAACTACTTATTAAATTATTTAAATCAATATGCAGTACTGTGTGTGTGTATTACGTATTAGAGTTATTACATATTATTTGTTAATATATTAAAATTACTATTCATATATATAATTTGTGTAATTTAAGTGAAAAATAATTTCTTTAGAGTTTTATGGGCTTCATTTCTAGGATACTGCAGAACTGAACAGAAAAAAACAATCATACTGGTATTAATTAAGTGTGTATATATATAACTTTTTGTATAGTACTATGTAATTTTATCAATATTAAAAATATCAATAGGAAAAAAATAACTAAAGATTTCACTCCAATTTTGAAACTGAAAAATAATATAGTATAATTTCTATAATAAGGTTAATAATAAGATTAATTAACAAAGAAAAAAATTTTCAATCTTACATTCCATCATCTGATAAATTATAAACTTTACTATCTAAAATATTGTTTTTAAAGTCTAGACGCCTCAATACAACTAAGATTTTGCAATATATACAATACGGTGCAAAATTTGAGAACTTGATAGCTATTCAAACGGTTTATAATATGCTTAAGCAGCTTAATTGATCATTAAGGTAACCATGACAGAGAGTGCTTCGCAAAGACATCTACGTTTATCGCATTTGGCACGTTTTACGTCCACTTATTAACAGCTTAAGTTGGGAACTTAATTCTTGAAGATTACTCAACGCATTAGTCGTCTGTTTTGGGAATTCGAAACGGGTATTTTATGTTCAAAAGTGACATTACACGCAGTTCATTAGGCGGGTTATGTAGTAAATTAAATGTCTTTAACAAAACTTAAATGTGTTTTTTAGGTTGTTAAATTTAATTAATTAGCGACAAATTATGCTGCGCACAAGTGGATGTTTAATTTTTAAAAAGATGCGTTTTAAGGAAATTGGTATAAAGTATTCGAAAATTTGAAAATTTCTAATAAGTTTTTGTTATAAAGATTTTGTTTGCATGAATTTATTTTTATATGTAACTGTAGAACTTGAGATTTAACCCATTATTTTCTTCTGCCGAGTACCATATTTTAAATTTAATGAATTACC
>BMAU01010282.1:0-11495 GCA_019973935.1 Trichonephila clavipes | reverse complement strand
ATATATATATATATATATATATATATATATATATATATATATATATATATATATGTGTGTGTGGCTTGTGTGTGTGTGTGTGTGTGTTGGAGTGTGTGTGTTGGTTGTGTGTGTGTAGCCAATAAATTCCCCTCTAGTATACTTTTAATTAACTCTTTGTACTAATATTTAAAATAACTTTAACTTCTCTGGTTTCAATTAACATTTGTAATCTTAATCGTAGTCGGCTAGTCCGGAAATCCCTTGCCACCGCCCATTCTATCCAATCATAACTACGATTACATAATAATCACGAGGAAACTTGCACTGCTAGAAGTATAAAAGAAAGAATCTTTGAGCACTCGCTCTCTTTTTTTGTCTACCTGCCTTCATCATGTAATCCAGCCTGCTGCCACGTGCCTTTCTATGTTTGTCTTTGTGTTATGTCCGTCAAGATGTCGCTTCCTGTTATATGTGTCTGTTTACGTGTTTTTACACGCAGATGTGAAAAAGTACCGCAAGTGTGTTTTAATCTGCTGCGTGTGTGATGTCAGCTTATATATATATAGGTAGTATATAGAGTATATATATATATATATATATCTTTATATATATATATATATATAACATCGTACATCATAACAACTCTTCAAGATTGCAAATCTAACTCCCTAAACTTGTGACGAAATCTATACGGAACTTTATCACTACCCTTCTGCAGGTCGACCTTTTTAGGAAATTTAATTCCCTACCTATTTCCAATCAACTCCAAAAAACGAACAGGATTCCTTTGTTATATGCAGATTAGATAAAGTATTTAAGTCCAAACGGAATAGTAAAGTTAGAGTAGTAGGAGATAGAGATTGAAGCAGAAAGATATAGATGAAGTTAAATTGAAGATTTCTTGTTGGAGATAATTTACTCTCAAGAGGGGAGTTGAGATTCCGTTGGTAATTATAGATTTATAATTAAAGTCTCATTAAAATTTTAGGAATGAGATTCAATTTAAATGTTCAATGAGAACATTATTAAATATAATTCTGGAATCTCTTATCGTGGTAATCTACTGCGTGATCGTTATTTAATAAATTAATTAATTGGATCATTAAATAATTAAATTAATTTAAAGGATATTACTTTTAAAACACTCATAATACTAGTAGATAAATTTTTCAATAAGTCTTTGATTCTATTTGGATAAGATAACCAAATAAAGAAAGTTGTTTATAAAAATGGCTACTATAAGTTCTTACATGACTCCTATTTATTCTTGTTCTCAAAGTGAGGTCCTAGGAGACCCTTCACAAACTGAACTATTGGACAGTTAAGCAACGCACATGAAAAGTAATAAATCAATAAAATTACGTATGTGATATACTTAATTTATAAGTAACCATTGGAAATAACATTTTATCTTTAATTAATAAAGTCATTTCTTACATAAATAAGGTTTGTTTTTTCAATTTCCTGTAATATATATTTTTAAGAACATAGCAAATAATATTTTTCACTTCTAGAAATATCATTTATAGCTTCTGATATTTGTTTTTATTTGTACCATGCAGTGAAAACTTTATAATCATTATTTCTACGTTAATCTTAATTACGGCTTTTTCTTTCTATGAATGTTTGGATAACTATATGTTTGCTATATTTGTGGTTTTTAAATATATAACTTTTTCTTATGATTCTGAATATTTAAGCAATTGATAAAACAAGATACGCGATTTTAACTGATAATATTTAATTCGAGTATTTTTATGCCGTTCTGTAATTATGCCTCCAGGTATTGTTTTATTACCTGATCGATAATCCTTATTACGAAATCAATTTTCAATTGTCGTTTCTCGATAAAAGAGACTTATCTTAAAGCAATTAATCAATTCGATACTCTTTTGAAGAATGTTGGATTCTTGAAAACAAAAAATCTATTGCTATTGCAGTTTTCATAGATTCAAGCTTACAAAAATTTCTAGGCTTCCAGCATACTCTGCGTAGGCATATAGTCATTATCAGTTAGTTACTCCAATGTTTTTATTTTTGAAACAGTGTGTACCAAAACTAAACAATTTTACATATGTTTGTTATGGTAAGTATTGTCATGAATTTTGTAAGACCATTTACCGCACTAAATTTAAACGTGTAACTTCTTGATGTCTCGAGAATGTCTAAATGGTATTCCAGCTACACATAGTATTCTTTTAACGTGTCTTATACTCTCTATACTTTATAAACATGCAGCCTAAGCCTATTATAAGTATTTCTTACTAAACTATTAGTGATATTTGAAGTTCAAATAATGTTTCACAAACTGATTCAGCAGTACTTCTTGAAATGATTGTGGAAAGTGTTCAACAGTTGTTTCATTCAAACTAGGCATGCCACATCTGGTAGTATACTTAAGATAGTATACTGTAGTATACTGCCTGTTTCTTTAAGTAAACATCCTTATTATTTATTGTGTTTGAATCAGTGAATTTGCTTCCAGAACAATGCTGAAATTCACGCAGAACCTTAATTGAGCATTTCTTTTCGTGAAACCAAAGCTTTCTCTTAAAGGGAATAGAAACCTCTATACCGACAATGTTAAATGGGCTGTTTTAGATGTACCTTTTCTTAAAATCTGTTATATGTACATGTTTGAAGTTTTTCAAACAATTAAATTACACCTTTTTCATTATACCTAAATGAGCTTTTAGCTAATTTTGAAATTGTTTATGATTTATGAAATATTTTATCAAACATAGTGAAATTTAACCTATTTTTAACATAAAAAAAATTGTAAAAAAATAAATTTCTGAGTTTTTAGAGAAAGCTCATTTCAGTATATATTCGCTATCATTATAAATATATTATAAAAGATTTACATACCTGCGAACAGTAGTTTCTCAGAAAAAGTACATCGAGTACCAAAATTTACATTTAGAGATAAATTGATTTTGATGTATACAGTGAGACTTCTAATCGCTAGAAAGTAAAAAAGTAAAAGATACAAGTTTTGGTTTATACCAGACGTTCAACTTTTAAGCAAAAACGATGTACTTAAGAAATTTAATCCACGCAATGTAGGTAGAACACATCTTTTTTACAAATGCCCCCCCCCCCTTTAGTCACACATGAAGGAAATTTTCGCACCAATTACTGCACACACCAAAAAAAAACCTACTAAAACTGACCACTTCTAATTATGCAAATAAGTATGTTAAATGATTACTTTGTAATGAATTTTTATGATCAGAGTAAGACTTCTGGTTCACTCTATACAGTATTTTACGCATTACTAATTAGAACAAATTTAAAAACCTTAATTTGTTTATCCAAATGAACTACTTATCCAAGGATTCTAATTGTTATTCACCTAACTACATGATAATTTGGTACACAGATGCAACATTGGCAATGTTCAGTATCATAAACTTAAAGCTAATTTGCCACGATAACTGAAATGCATGTCTTGTTAAAACGATCGTTCTAGTTATCAAATCTCGAGGACAATCACAACTCTTGATCAACCTTGGATATTGTTCCCCACTATATCATTTCCATCTCGGCGTTATCTTCATTTGAGTATATAGTTAGTAATATATATATATCGAATGGGTCATAATAATGAACGGAATCTATCCCCAAAGACGTGATGTCGCCATTCTCCATAACAGACACAAAGGACGAATCGCATTTAACTCTGTTTCAGTAAGCCAAATGGTAATCATTTAATAGGCGCTTTTGTCAACTAATGGCTCTCTATACTGCTTCCCTGGTGGTCAATAATAGATGGGCGTAGGAACGGCTCAGATGTGTCACCAAATTAGATTATTATTGCCTTGACTTAAGCCTACAAGATACAGTGTGACCAGATGACCAGACAATGAATACGTGATCGTTTCGGAGTACTTCAGTAAATCGCTATTTTTTGTAAACACTGTTGATATACTTCCGAGAAAGCTAATTTCTTTTTTTATTTACTTTTTAGCATCGCCTTGTTCGTTATAGGAGTTCCACATATTTTTAACTACTGTGTGGTGGATAGTTTATTTTTGTAGAATTATATTATTTAAATTGTATTTTTATATTTCACTCAAAGTTTATGTTACCTTAGCGACGTACTTGTTTTGATTTATTGTTGACACAACATTTAGAGAACATTATATATCTTTCAATCGTATTTATGTTACGGGAATTTCACACTTTTTTATCGAAGGGTAAAAAGATTATTTTTGAAAAAATTTCTAACTCGTAGGTGTAGAACATCATAATTTTGTTCCTCTTCTGGATTGCAAATAAGGTCAAATTTAATTTATTTGTCAAATAAATATTAGTTTGTGACACATGCATCGAATACAATACACCAAAACTAAATATTCAGATTTATTTTGTGATATATGGTGATTTATATATAGAAAATATATAATAATCATCAAATAGATTATGGACGAAAAATTTATCTTATTTGATTATTGTTGGAAACATATATTTCCATTTAGTGGGCTTGAATATTTTTTCAAACTTTCTTTTTTTAACTTATGCATTTTAAAAATTATCCATCACCGTTGCCTCTTTAATCATTTTATTGTATATCATATTTTTTATCAATGCTGCTTTACTCTTCTCAATTATGTTCTAGAGTAATATTCCTTGTTTAAAAATCGTAATTTCCTACCCATTAAAATACAAGAAGGAAAATTTAAATTCATTAATTAAAATGTTTTCTTCTGAATTTAAAAAAGTGCTTACAGTGCTAACAAATTTTAAAGTAGTTTCTTTGACACAATGAAATGATCTTTCTTGTATATCTTTCATTATGTGGCGTCAAAAACTGACATTTTGCTTCTTAACTACACATAATGAATTATTATATATCTTATAAATATAATAATTCTTAATGTGTATTAAATAATTAAAATTAATTATATAACTATTACTTATTAAATTACATATTAGAGTTAATTACGGAATACTTATAACTAATTACCAATTACATACTAAGTTTTAAAACTATTGCTAATGAATGTATTATAAAATTAACTCACTTATTAAATTATTTAAATCAATATGCAGTACTGTGTATTACAGTATTAAGTTATTACATATTATTTGTTAATATATTAAAATTTCACTATTCATATATAATTTGTGTAATTTAAGTGAAAAATAATTTCTTCAGAGTTTTATGGGCTTCATTTCTAGGATACTGCAGAACTGAACAGAAAACAAGCATACTGGTATTAATAAGTGTGTGATATATATATATAACTTTTTGTATAGTACTATGTAATTTTTATCAATATTAAAAATATCAATAGAGAGAAAAAATAACTAAAGATTCCACTCAATTTTGAAACTGAAAATAATATAGTATAATTCTAATAAGGTTAATAATAAGTTTAATTAACAAAGAAAATTTTTCAATCTTACATTCCATCATCTGATAAATTATAAACTTTACTATCTAAAATGTTGTTAAAGTCTAGAACGCTCAATACAATGAGTTTTGCAATATATACAATACTGGTGCAAAATTTGAGAACATCTAACTATTCAAGCGGTTTATAATATAGCTAAGCAGCAATTGATCATTAAGGTAACCATGATAGAGAGTGCTTCGCAAAGAGGGCATCTACGTTTATCGCATTTGGCACGTTTTACGTCCTTGACCAACAGCTTAAGTTGAGACTTAATTCTTGAAGATTACTCAACGCATTAGTCGTCTGTTTTGGAAATTCGAAACGGGTATTTTATGTTCAAGCGGCACATTGTACACGCAGTTCATTGAGGCAGGGTTATGCTAGCAAATTAAATGTCTTTAACAAAACTTAAATGTGTTTTTTAGGTTGTTAAATTTAATTAATGAGTAGACAAATTATGCCTTCTGCACGCACAAGTGGATGTTTAATTTTTTTAAAAAGATGCGTTTTAAGGAAATTGGTATAAAAGTATTCGGAAAATTTGAAAATTTCTAATAAGTTTTTGTTGTATAAAAATTTTGTTTAAATGAATTTGTTTTTATATGTAACTGTAGAACTTGAGATTTAACCCATTATTTTCTTCTAGCCGAGTACCATATTTTAAATGTAATGAATTACCCTTAATGTAATTAAATGTGATTGTCGGGTTCGAATCCGGCCCCGGCGGATTTATCCAAAGACTGGAATTTTGTTTCCGTTTTTAATGTATTGTTTCTCTAGTTTCTAGATGAATCCAGATCATTCTTTAGAGTGCATACTGGTTATTTCTCGAATATTCCGAAGTGTATAAAAGCAGAGTTCATCGCCAGTTGGGCATGTTTGATTCTCAGTCCAGTGTTGTATCGAGCTCAAGCGTTAGAATAAATCTAATTGTTTGTTTAATTGAACTGTGTACTTCTTTCGAACTCCGTGACAAGTTTGGTGGAAGCGCGGGGTACAATTACGTCAAACGTGGATAATAGTGACAACCTCCGCAGGAGCCTCGGTTAAGAGGATTATCCCCCGAATTCGGACTGTTAAAGAAAATAGTAGGAAGAGGACAAAAATGCCGACCGAGCAAGAAGCCAAGCCCGCTGTAAACACCTTCGTTACAGCAATGGAGGGAGCCCATCGACCTTCCGAGGCGCCTGGGGAAGACCCTCTCAAATGGCTTAAAGAGTACGATCGGTAGCCAACTTTAACAAGTGGGATGACATGATGTGCCTGGCTAACGTTTATTTCTTTCTTGACGGTACTGCGAGACAGTGGTATGTCAACAACGAAGACGCCTTAGATTCCTGGGAAGCGTTTAAAAATGGACTAAGTGGACTTTTCGGTGACCGTCAAAAATATACCAGAAGGGCAGAAGAACAACTAAAATGCCGAGCCCAGCGTTCAGGCGAGTACACAGTCCTACATACAAAGTGTATTAGGACTTTGCCAAGAGGTAAATCCTCTGATGAAAGAAGACGAAAAAGTGTCACACCTAATGAAAGGTGTTGCTGAGGATATTTATCAGGCCCTGTTGACGAGAGAAATCAACGACACAGCAAGTTTTATCAAATGGTGCAACTATATCGAAGATATGAAGCAGAAGAGAGTTGGTCGACCGAGATTTGAAAGGCTTCCAAACGTCGTACCGGTTGCATCCTGACGGATGAGACTGATTTGGTCTCTCTTATTCGCACAATCGTACGAGAAGAAGTCCATCGACTAGTTAACCAGACGCAAGAATCTTTGGACTCCGATCCCCAATCCTTAGAAGAGATCGTTCAAGACGAAGTTGAAAGGGTTTTGGCCCCAGTGTCAACAAAACCTACAGAAACTGAACCACGACCAACATACGCCGCTGTAACCGGGAAATACAGAGCTCCTGTTCAGAAATTCCCACCTGAACCAAGAAAAACAGATGTGTGGAGAACGGCTGACAACAGACCTGTTTGTTTCCACTGCGGACGTCCTGGACATGTAATGCGCTACTGCCGAGAGAAGGGCTGTCTTTGACAACTCTCGAAACCGCCGACGGAACTTCGACGACGTTGGCACTGAAGAAAAATACGCCGACCAAACTCTTCTCGCCGTTTTACGCCAAGTCCCACGAGAGGCCGATCCCCAATACGTCGTTACAGATCCCCGTCGCCATATCGCCGATCCAGTCAGTCGCCAGGCCGTAGGAGCGGGAAAACTAAAGAGCGACCTTCCAAGGAGGTGAGGCCGCGTGTACTGGAAATCCTCCGTCGACCGCCAAGATGACTGGTAACCAACTAGACGTAATAATAGATAAGAAGCCGATACGTGCTCTAGTAGATTCTGGGGCATCGTTTTCTGTCATATCCGATAAGTATCGCCGATTTTTAAAGAAAGTTCTGTTTTGCTGATGCCAAGAGCGTTATGCTGAAAGTTGCGGATGGAAATTTTGTTCGGCCGATAGGGAAATGTGTTTTACGTGTCCGTATAAACAATCGAGAACTGCCTTTTGAATTTATTGTTTTATCACATTGTAGCCATGACGTCATCCTAGGATGGGACTTTTTAGAGCGTCTCAAGCCGTTATAGACTGTGGACAAAATGAACTTGTTCTAGAAGACATCTGTCGAGACTCCCCAGCGCCTGACGCCTGGAATTTGTATGCCACCAGGGACTATACACTTAAGCCGCATTCTTTAACTAGAATAACAGTATCAGGATATCAAACCCGAGGAGACATAAATGTAGTTCTAGACGGCAGCAAACATTTGCTCTTCGAGAAAAATATTTGCTACACCATCCATGGTATCCACATATCGTAACGGAAAAAGTGATGTCTGGGTTACCAACCTGCAGTTCGAAACCAAATCATCCCTAGAGGAATGTGCATAGGCCAAGCTGAACCACTAAATGAAGGGCATCTATGTGTTATTTCCGACACATCAGGTTGCTTGGATGACCAGCAAAAGAAACTTCGGTCACAGATGAATTGTTCGTTAATGATGTCACGAGTTAAGTGACGAACAGAGAACAAGCTATCCGAACTACTCTGGAAATTTTCTGGGCTTTTCACGAAGACCGACAAGTCGACAGCCGCGAAGACGAATGTGAAAACACAGGATTTTACTGGTGATCATGCTCAATCAACCAACGAGCCTACAGAGTCTCGCCGACTGAAAGACGCATCATTCATGAAGAGGTTCAGAAAATGCTTGATGAAGGTATCGTCCAACCCTCTGAAAGTCCTTGGTCATCACCCATTGTGCTCGTAAGAAAAAGACGGTAGTTGGCGTTTTGCGTCGATTATCGCAAGCTGAATAGCGTCACGAAAAAGACGTTTATCTCTGCCTCGTATTGACGATACGCTCGACTGTCTGAAAGGTGCCATGTTCTTTTCTTCCATGGATCTCCGATCTGGTTATTGGCAAATAGAGAAATAGACGAAGCGGATCGTGAAAAAAGCAGCGGCATTTATTACCCCGAAGGCTTATACGAGTTTAAAGTCATGCCGTTTGGTCTCTGCATAATGCACCTGCGACCTTCGAAACAGTGGACAGGCACTTTTTCATTTGACTGGACTGCCTTATCTTTATTACCTAGATGACATAATAGTGTTCTCGGAAACTTTTGAAGACCATCTTATACGATTAAGACTTGTTCTAAAAATGTCTTCAGAGCTGGTCTTAAATTAATCAAAAGTGTCTTTGCTGCCCAGAAGTAGATTCTGGGCCATTTGTATCTAGTAATGGCGTTCGTCCCGTTCCGACAAATAAAAGCCGTAGAAATTCCCACTCCAAGTGCCGCGACATACAGAGATTTCTTGGCCTTTGTTCATGCTAATTTATTAAGAGTTTCTGTTATCTCGCCGAACCTTTTGCAGTCGTTGCTGAAAATGGCGTGGAGTTTCATTAGGGTCCCTGAAGGTGGAAGCATTTAACAGTCTTAGAAAGCACTTACTTCCCGGATCCAGTAGTAGGGATGTACGACGAAAGAGCTTCTACAGAAATCCATACTGATACAGCGGAATTTTGATATCTTAGAGCTGTCTAAGTACAAATTCAGAATAATGTCGAAAGTTATAACGCTTTAGAACTCTGACAAGCCGAAAAGAATTATTCCACCACAGAAAGGGAATGTCTTGCCATCGTATGGGCTACCAACAAATTTCGGCCGTACATATTCGGAAAACACTTTACTGTTGTAACTGACCATCATTCCTTGTGCTGGCTCATGAATTTAAAGGATCCTTCAGGAAGGCTTGCCAGATGGGCCCTCCGACTTCAAGAGCATGATTTTGACATAAAATATAAAACCGGTAAGAAGCATAGTGACGCCGACGCTCTTTCGAGAAATCCAGTGGAAGAGGAAACGGAAACACCAGACAAATTTTTAGCAGTCACGACGAGTATGAACCTTGCGATGGAACAGAAAAAGGATAAAGACCTTGCGAAATTAAAACTTTTGAGCAACTCATCCAAAAACGAAGAATTCAGATTTATCGACGGTATCCTTTGCAGGAAGAATTTTGATCCAGATGGAAAGTTGTGGTTGCCAGTCATTCCTAAACATCTACGAGCAGACATACTAAGGCACTTTCATGACGCCCCCACCGCAGGACACCTTGGTTTCGCGAAAACTTATGACAGGATTCGCAAGAGATTTTACTGGCCGGGAATGTACCGAAATGTCGTTCGGTATGTCATGCATTGTCGGGAGTGCCAAAGGAGAAAATCCGTTCCTCAACGACCACCTGGACGTTTAGTTCCCATCCCTCCAGCTATAGCTCCTTTCCATCGCATTGGAATTGATCTCCTTGGGAGATTTCCAAAGTCTGCTCATGGAAACAAATGGATAATAGTCTGCACGGATTACTCAACACGATATGCAATAACAAAAGCCTTGCCGACAGCCGAAGTCGACGAAATAGCGAAGTTCTTACTTGAAGAAATTGTCCTCAGGCATGGAGCTCCTCGAGTAATTATCACAGATCGTGGAGCCGTCTTTCGATCCAGACTTGTTTCCTCTCTCGTCGACTTGTGTAACATTGATCATCGTTTCACAACGGCGTATCATCCCCAAACAAATGGACTGACGGAGCGCTTCAATAAGACCTTGGCCGACATGTTGTCAATGTATGTGGATGTAGAGCAGAAAAATTGGGATGAAATTCTACCATTTGTAACCTTCGCTTATAATACCGCTAAACAAGAGACCACAGGTTTTACGCCGTTCTATTTACTTCATGGTCGTGAAGCGGAAACGACACTAGATACAATGCTACCATTCTGTCCTAACGATTTTGATGACAATAACATCACCAAGATAGCAGCCAGAGCCGAAGAATCACGACAGCTAGCCCGAGTGCACACTCTGAGAGCTCAAGACAAAGATCGTCGACGTTACGATTCCAAACACCAAATGGTATCCTACGCTCCCGGAGATCTCGTATGGATTTATACTCCAGTGAGAAAAGTCGGTCTCTCCGAAAAACTCTTAAGAAGGTATTTCGGACCGTATCAGGTGCTACGCCGTTTATCAGCCGTGACTTACGAAGTACAAGATTTTGATCCTGCTTCACGAAAAAGAAAACTAAGAGAAGTTGTCCATGTACTGCGTATGAAACCGTACCATGATCCCGCCGAGCAAATCGAAACCGAGGATATTCCTCCCAAAGAATCATACAAAGGACCCATCACTCGTTCCAGAATAAAGACCCTTGAACAAAATGACAGCGGGGCGCTGTCTTCTTTTTCGAGGAGCAATGCCACACGCATAATTTGCTACAAGTCCCGATAGCCGAGTTGGCAGAGCGTTGGACTGAACTTCCTCAGGTCTCGGGTTCGAATCCCGGCCCCGGCAGATTTATCCAAAGACTGGAATTTTGTTTCCGTTTTTAATGTATTGTTTCTCTAGGTTCTAGATGAATCCAGATCATTCTTTAGAGTGCATACTGGTTATTTCTCGAATATTCCGGAAGTGTATAAAAGCAGAGTTCATCGCCAGTTGGGCATGTTCTCAGTCCAGTGTTGTATCGAGCTCCCAGCGTTAGAATAAATCTAATTGTTTGTTTAATTG
Organism: Trichonephila clavipes; assembly: GCA_019973935.1. Lineage (NCBI taxonomy): Eukaryota > Metazoa > Arthropoda > Arachnida > Araneae > Nephilidae > Trichonephila > Trichonephila clavipes. The sequence continues at coordinate 30 of BMAU01010282.1, read as the reverse complement.
AACTGTGTACTTCTTTCGAACTCCGTGACA
>BMAU01010281.1:0-135378 GCA_019973935.1 Trichonephila clavipes | reverse complement strand
TACTTATATAGTAATGTACTGAATGCAATAATAATGCACTTTGACGCTTAAAGCAACAATCTTTATTATAAACCGTACAAATTCATGACATAAAGTATTAAATTTTGTATATGTTACTTTAAGCAACAAAAAAAAATAAGTAATAGGATAAGTTATTATGTTATTTTTTCCTTTCTCTAATTTTTAAATTGGAACATATTGCAAAATGCGGTGGCTGCGTCAGAAGACAAAGTATAGATATCAGCTAAATGTAGAAAAGAACTCCAGAGGGGTCAATTTCTAATCACAAGCATTCCTTTGAAAAACTTTGCTCTGTAAGACAAGAACCCATGGAAGTCGCTAATACTTATTAAACTTGTTCTTAATTTAGTATTGATTAATTAGTTATAAAAAATACTCACCAGTACAGCACAGTTACCATTTCGAAATATGCAGGTGAGGAAGTACCCGCTCTTTGCACAAGTTCATTTATAAGAAAAATAAAACATTATTGATATAATCGCTTAATTGTAAGGAGAGTAAAGCCAAATGTGCGACGCATGGTTTACAAAAATATAAAATGATTTTTTAAGTGATTGCTCAAATTATAATTAGTTTTAAACGAACTGTAATTTTAAGCCTCAAAGAATCAGCATTTAGAATTGATGTTGAATAATGAACAATAAAAAAAATTCTGATGAAAAATAATTGTATTATTTTTAATATTTAAAGCGAAAAGACTTCAACATGTTTTAATCCTGGAGCAGGCGCGCACTCGATACTAATGGTCGAGCGGGGTTATTGAATTACCACAATCCTTTTTTTATATTTATTTTTATAGCACACAATAAAAATCGTAATTCCAGTGAATAATTTAATTAAGAGAAAATATACTCACCTACTTTCAGGACACAGAAAATATTTCGGAAAATAAGTTATCACGCCGGGAACTCGAAGACAAAACAAGTACCCCCTTAAGATCGTAAAAAAAACGTCTGTCACTCCCAAAAGAGGAAGATATGTGACAAATATATTTTAGTTCACGTTAAGATTGTCAAACAGGAGGATAGTGTGTGTCAGGGCCATTGGTAACAATTAAACAGTTTTGCCAGAATTACCGATTTCGTGCACTCTGTGCTCGGCGTGACCGCTCCCGGATTAAAAATGATTTATTACAATATGAATGTTCCAAAAAATGATGTAAAACGTTTTCATTATGCTTGGCTTAGTAATGCTTCAAACTTCTCTAAATGAAAAACAAATACATAAGAGCAGGGACGCAACTAACTGTATAATCTCGAAGGTCAAACCGCAGCAAACCGCAACTAACTGTATAAGCTCGAAGGTCAAACCGCAGCAAATACATTCTGCTGCCTACAGCTGATAGCACAATAATATATAACAGTGATGAACTTTTTATCTTCCTAAAAATTTTTTTTGATTATGGGTCTGGTTTTGTCTTTCCTTTGGAAGAGTAGCATTTTCGCTTTGAAAAGAAAACGTAATAAAAATATCTCTCATCATGGGTTTACAGCAAATTGAATAAAACGTTTTTATTTGGTTATAGTGTAAAAGGTAGCTAAAAAAATGAGATTTTGAAATAGAAGCTTTTTTATTTTGATGATGTAAAATCGCAGATAATATATATATATATATATATATATATATATATATATATATATATATATATATATATATATATATATATATATGCTGTATATGCCATATATATATATATATATATATATATATATATATATATATATTATTTCCGTGTAAATTTGTATATTTTTTATTATGTCAGAAAGTATTTTGTCTTACTTCATTCTAGTAAATAAATTATTTTAAATCTTTTATTTTCGATATGCTCGCACCCCCCAGGGGGGCGCGCCCCACAGTTTGAGAAACACTGCCTTAATGTGTTACTTATATGTGGTTCATAACTTCTATTTCTAAAAATACCATAAAATGAATTTTTTAAAAAGAAATTTTACATTAATTCAACGAATGTCAAAAGATGAAATATTTTTTAAACAGAATTAAGATTAAAATAAACTCTTTAAAAGTTGTGTTTTAAAAACAATTTAGAACATGTGAGATTATTTTAAATCATAATAAACATTAAAAAGATGAAATATATCATATGGATCTGCAATACCACATAATTTCCTTACAGTACATAAAACTTATTTTTTTTTGTCTTTGTAATTTCGTTTAAACTGTTTAACTATTAACAGACACGCAAAATTGAAAAATTGAAAGATAAAAAAATAAAAGTATTATATATATATATATATATATATATATATATATATATATATATATATATATATATAGCTGAAGTGAAATACTTTTTTAGTTTGACATTTATACAGAATATCACATATTTCGTCAAAATTCGTTATTTAGCTAAGCAAATATTAAAATAGTATCTTTAGTATCTTCGTGTGTGTGTCAAAAAATAATTATCCGAGTTATCCCTTATATTTCATATTTCATCAGATGCATATCCCAAAATAGAAATGTATTTTTTTTCTAAACAAATATGCACTTAAGGATAACGAATTGCTTCTAAAATATTTACTTAGAACTGAATTCTGTACACCCAGATTTATGATTAACATTTACTTTAAACACTTTCAAAAATAAATATAATGTATCAATATATATTATACAGTCAAAGATCTATATTTAACTGCCTTCTTTAAAATGTTATAAATTATTTTTAGCTACATAAATAAACAAGAATGGAAACTCATGACTCATATCAGGGATACAAAAGCAACATGTAATTACTTTCTGCACAAAGCAAAATTTTAAATAGCCATTGCTGATGTGAATGATTTGCACTCTAAATGAATATTTTATTCTCTTTACAAACTTCATTTTTGTAACAGGTATAAGAAACAATTGCTATACTTAATACCTAACATTTTCTGAGTATATATATATATATATATATATATATATATATATATATATATATATATATATATATATATATATATATATGCTGTTAGAAATATAACAACTTTTTCAGTTCATGCTATTAGTTCGCACTCTCCCTATAATATATATTTATTTATATATATTCTTCAAATTTTCAATCTTTAATAAAATATTTCTTATACATCCACTCAAGTTCAAATACATTTTTTTAAAACTTGTGGTGGAAGACACTTGATGATAATACAGTTTTATCAAGTATAATTCATTCATTAAATTTAATTAATTATAGTTTAAGAAACATATTTCAGTGGAAATTATTCCTCTAAATCAGTGTTTCTCAAAGTGTGGGGCGTGCCCCCTGGGGGGCGCGAGCATATCGAAAATTTAAAGATTTTTTTAAAAAAATATAACTGGAAAGAGAAGTAAAAGAAAATACTTTCTTCCATAATAAAAAAATGCATAACAACATTGATATAATTTATGTTTATTATCTGGCCTTTTTCCGTCATCAAATAGCTATCTTTGATTAAAGAAAGAAAAAAACATTTTGTTTAATGAGAGATATCTTTATTACGTTTTAACATAAAATATTACTCGTTAAGAGAAAAAAACGAAACCCAGACCCTGAGAAAAATTCTAAGAAGATAAACAATTCATCACTGTAATTATTATTGAAATACCGTACATTAGTTATAGAAAAAGAAAAGGAAGACATGATACACTTTTCAGTCAGGCTGCGGTTGCGCGGGGCATCTGTGATCTCTATTGAAGGAAGTTGTAACTGATCAACCAAAAGAAGAACCTGCTGAAAGATGCATATTATTCATGATTGAGAAACGCGATGAACATGAAACGAAAGGAAAATTTTCAAATGCTTTCTAAAGAACTCCAAATATGAAGCCATAAGTGTACCACAAGGTTCGGTTCACCTTGTCAAAAAGACACAAGAAAGAAAAAGTTCAACTTGTTATTTGTTGATCATCAAAGGTGTCACGAGTTCGAGCCCAGTACTACTAAACACACGCCATGAAGGGGAGAGATGCACGTTAAATCTGTCGATAGCTCAAACGTCTTCTTGTTGGAGTGGTGTGGTAGTTAAAAGAGGTCAGTTCAATCGTCCTCTTGTTGGAGTGGCGTGGTAGTTAAAAGAGGCCAGCTCAAGTATCGTCCTCGGCATTTGACCATGGTTTAAAATTACGAGGTCCGTCTCCAAAAGCCCTCGTGTAGCTAAACAGTGTGATGTTAATATTTACTCACTTTGTCATGAAAGCATTATAACTACAATAACTTGAACAAAATATGACAGCTTTGCCAGCAAATAACATTTCTGTAATATTAGTGAAAAGTGTCTCTGATTTGCATCCTTTATTAAGGTCTTGCACTTTTGAATAATTTTAGTTCAGTTTTATTGGATTTTTTCTCAAATCATCAAAGAAAAATTGAACATTCCTTCAAAGCCGGTAAGAATACTTTCTCTTAATTGAATTATTCACTGGAATTCCAATTTGTATCGTGTAGAGTAAAAATAATTATAAACAAATGATTGGGGTGACTGAGTCCCGCCCGCACTACCATTAGCGTTAGTATCGAGTGCGCTCCTGCTCCCAGGTTAAAACATTTTGATGTCTTCTCGCTTTAAATATTAAAAGTAACACAATTATTCTTCATCGGAATTTTATATTCTTTTTCATTATTTAACATTAATTCTAAATGCTAATTCTGTGAGGTTTAAAATTACAGTTCTTTTAAACAGTTATTTACAATTATAGCATTTATCTAAAAAAAATCATTTTACATTTTTGTATACAATGTCGATCACGCAGTTTTACTCTCCTTACAGTTCAGCTATTATATCAAGAATAATGTTTTATTTTTTAAAAAAATGAACTCGTGCGAAGAGCCGGTGTTTCAGCCAGGATGCGTTTAATGTATCAGTACTGAAGAAGGTATTTTTTTATAAATAATTTCTTAATACTAAATTAAGAACAAGTTTAATAATTATTAGTGACTTCCATGGGCTTGTCTTGTAGAGCAAAGATTTTCAAAGGAAGGTTTAATATCAGAAATTGACACTCTGAGTTATTTTTCTATATTTAGCTGAGATCTATATTTTGTCTTCAAAGCAGCCACCGCAGAAAATCCAGTTTAACAAAGGTGGAATGTTGAAAATGGTAATAGTATATGAAGTGCTTTTGTTTTCAGTACAGAGAATTCATCATCCACCTCTACCCAAAATTCAAAGAGCGATTTATTACAAAATTGCCTTTTAATTTATCACTGGATGTGAAATCTATGAAGATTTCACATCCAGTTCGGAAGTTGAGAGCCCTTCTGGAGTATCTTGAAATAAATCCCTAATCCACTCTTGTAACTTGCAACCAAGTTGTCCTCATCCAAAAAAAAAATACTTTTTAATATTCTTTGCCAGCATGTCTAAATGATTTTACATGGTTATAAAAACAACTTTCACATGTTGTTCTTCAGATTTGTAAGTTTTAACACATAACGAGCTGGGGCTTTTTTCCCATCATTTACTTCAGTAGTGGTAAATCCAAAATTTAAGCATTTTTGAGAATATTTCCTTGATTTAATTTTCGGAACCATGCTCGTCGGTGTACTTGTTGATCCTTTATTATCATCGAATGTTTGATTACAACTTAAAAATGTATGTATGATTTTGTTTTAATCTACTGCCGTAAATACTTAAATACCGTGAATTACAATTAACGTGCAAATTAAAAAATGTACATTCAAGATAGATTCAATAGCTATAGAAGTATTAAGACGACCAAAACTGACTGGAATTGTACGAGGAAAAGCATTTTTACATGTTTATCGCAGACATGCGATAGGTAGCCCAGACTCACGCAAACGTATCCGATAATGCCAGATGTGATGGATATGATAGAGAGCAACATAGACTAGACTATTTTTCTAATGACATTTGTACATTGAGAAATGGATTCTGAAGGAAATAAATCTTTAATTAAATATATCATTTTGCGATCTGTTCGAATTTAAAAATTAGAGAAAGAAAAATAACATAATAATAAGTAAGTAATATATATTTAAAGTAAAAAAATTCTTAAAATATATACTGCTTAAAAGTTACATATAAAAAAATTTAATATACTTATTGTATTAATTTGTACGGTTTATAATTAAAATAGTATTGTAACTTGAGCGTCTCTATCTCAAAGTGCATTTTTATTGCAGTGAATACATTATTGTTGTACAGGTGGGGGGGGGGGCGAGGAAAATTATGATTGAAAATTGGGTCGCCAGTATTGAAAGTTTGAGAAACACTGCTCTAATTGGCAGCACCATTGGATAAAACATATTTTGTTAAATCTGTGAAGATTTAACTTAACTTAAATAATCATATGCTACTTATAGACGTCAGAATTCCTTTTACACTGATTTTAAGATAAATTCTTACCTATTATATTCACGATTAATTAAAAATGCTTGTGTAATTACAAATTGAAAGTGGTTAAGAAGTTTTTAATCTTAATTTGAAAGGTGTTTTGCCTCTTAATATTGTGATTCTGTCTTATGGATATACATATTTCTATTAATTGTAATTATTTAATAAATGTAACAAAAATAAAAATTTTCTTTGTTGATCTATATGTAGAAATTAATTTTTTAAATTACTTGTTTTTATTTAAATTTTTGGCATGTTAGAAAGTATTCATTATTTCCATTGTGTTAAGGAAATATGCAAGATGCACTCCAAAATTAAATTTAAATATTTTAATATATCTGATTAAAATAATAAAGAAAATGGCACTTAAAAGCGAGATTTGAGGAATAATTTTTAAGAAAAAATTAAGAGAAAATATTGATATTTTTCTTGATTTTTTGTGAATTTGTTTTTACTTATTTTTTTCAATTTATTTTAAGTAATTGCAAACAAGTGAACTTCATTAAGTAAAATAATTATTTAATTACATTGATTTCGAGGTCATTTTTAAAATGTAGAAATGTATTACAGCACAAATAACAGCTATATTAAATAAATCAAAAAATTAATTCAATTTATTAAAGATTTTTAAATGATTGAGAACAAAAGGTATACAGTCTTTATCTGAAAAGAAAGGATAGGAAAAACAGCTTTGACGGTTGATTGCCTATGCAAAATATGTGTCAAAATTGCTCAATAAGGTGATAAATTAAAGTAAATGACAGATAATTTTTAAAAATTATTTTCCAGCAGAAACTATGGTAGTTTCATTTTTAAAGAAAATAAACAGATGAAGTACAAACAAATATAAAAAAACAATGAGTATTTTCATAAAAAAATGTTAAGATCTTTTAAAATCTTTCAAAAATAATTACGTGTATTTATTTTTCTTTTTGTCAACGGGAGCGTTTCACAAACTGCTCAAGCGTTCAAACCCTTTGGGGGTTATGACAACTCTACAAGGGGGACGCGAGCTTATTGAAAAGTTTCTTAAACAAAAGTTTCTTTTAAAAAACATATTAATTTACGGGAAGTAAACAAACAAAATACTTTCTGACTTAATAAAAAAAAAGAAAACACACATTTACACTAATATATTACACTTATAATTGTATCAGTACCACACAATGTATTGTATATATAAATAATTTAATAATATTAAGTTAAGAACATGTTTAATAACTACCAGTGACTCCATGAGATTTTCATACATAGGATTACGTACAAAAACTATCACTTATCTTAATAATTTGTACGGTTTAGAATTAATTTTTTAATTACTGATTAAAAGTTCCTTGATTTAATTCCCAATGACAACCGTTTCCCACGTCGGCGCGCAAAAGTGATGTGTTGGGGTGGAGGAATGAATAAAGAAACAAATAGTCTCAAATAAGTAAATCCTTCGCAAACATTGTAGAGGTTCTTTTACTGCATTCCAAAGCCTTCGGAATAATTTTAGGGATAGCAGTGCACAAAAAAGACCGTACTTCAGAAAGACGTTTATATACGTGCTGGGAATTAACGCTTTTGCTGAGTGAGACGTTTATACACGCCGGTGGCACTTAAAAAGAGATTAAAGTCGTATATCATAGATTTAGCATCAACGTATAGTATTATTGAGTTCAGTACATTGTTATTGTTTAAGAGGGATACGGTGAAAATTATGATTAAATATTGGGTCGTGAATATTGAAACTTTAAGATGCACTGGTCTACGGTTGATACCTTAGGAGAAGTACTACTTACTTTGTTCCAGAGTGAGAGTGAGAGAGTAATCCCAATGTCAAACTTTAAAGAAACATGAGAACTATGGGGGACGAGCTCCATTAATTTGAACCTCGGTCAGGAGACCAGAACGACACCTGAGCATGTTAATCAAATAATGGACTAGTTCTGATGATTTAAGACACTTTTTTTCTTGCATTAATACAAATATGCCTTAAGGAAATAATTTGTGGAAATTTTTATACAATGTATTTCATACTAATTCATTTTTTGAAAAGACGAAATACCTTCAAGATATTTACATGATGATTATTTCAGGAAAACACTTGAGAGCTTTAGCTTTTACGTGTGTTATGAATTATTACGTTTACTTCTATATAAGTTTCCAGATGAAATTATTTATAAAACTTTCAACATATTAATTGTCTTATTATTTTGTTTACTAACTTTATATATATATATATTTTGTTTATACTATAAAATTGTACTCAACCTTATCTGAGAATTCGCCACAGAAAAATATGTATATATGTATGCATATATATATATATATATATATATATATATATATATATATATATACAATGTCATGAATTGTAATTAAATATTTCCGAAAACAGTTACTTTTATTTTTTTTCTTTTTAAATCCTTTGTTCAATTCTAGACGCAATTGTAGGGATTTGTTCTTTAATTCACTCTATCTTTTTTGACAATGAACTTTAATTTTTAAAATATTTCGTCACCTCAGAGAAGTTATTTTAGGGAAAAAATGTTTATTTTCAGAGGAACATAGAAAATTCAAAATAGAGATCCAACTTCCTTCGTTTGAGTTTACAAAAATAAATTCGTATGTGAAAGCCATACAAAAAATAAAATTTACTGAAAGTATTTCTCTTTTTCCAATTGTGGTACGTACTAAAATCAATTTTAAAATAAAAATTTAAAAAATTAGTTCCCTTCAGGGTTGAAAAATCAACAAGGATTAATTCATTTTCTAGTTTAAGTAAACAGCAATTTTATATTTATATTATTTTAAATTCAATATATTAAAACTATTAAATTTAAAGGTGTTCTGCAAGAATTTTTTTCAATAAAATATCCTGAAATCGTTTTCTTATTTACCCTACAGAAAGTAAAGAATAATAAGAAAATAAAAGTGTTCCGCAAGAATTAAAGGTATTTTAAAATACAGCTTATTATTTAAACTTACAGGAAATATTTAAGAATATTTTACATTTATTCCTACACCTATCATTATAGTCAAGTAAATAATAGTTTAAAATTACGTTAGGGTTGAGTATAGTTACGTAAAAGGGCGAAATGTTATGTCGATTTGATTTGATTTATTATTAACGTCGCACTGTTCAGCTACACGAGGGCTTTTTGCGACGGACCACGCAATTTTGAACCATGGTCAAGTGACGTGGACGACACCTGAGCTGGCACCCCATCTCCTAACTACCACACCACACCAACGGGAGAACATTTCAGCTCTCGACAGAGAAATGTTATGTCGAAGTAATCGCACTGCATCGTAAAATTGTAATGAGCTATTATAAAATGTTATGTGTTTGCTTATCAAGTTATCATCCTTCCATCTGATCATTTTTAGCATATATTTTATGATGCAGATTTTAAAATAAATTAAAAAGTATAAAATACTTCGAGCTTCAATTTTTTTTAATGCAGCTACGTTAAGCTTAATTCGATGGGTTAAACGTGAAGTCTAATATATTCTTCTCGGACAATCCTCGCCAAGAACACCTAATGCATTCCAGCCAAAATTAACTCATCATAATTTTTTTTTCGTCTTTGGCTACTAACGGATCTGCATTAGCTCTTTTCGCCAAAGTGATTTTCCACTTCTATTCAAGGTAAATTTTAAAAAAATACAAAACTGTACGCAATAGATCTACTTCTCGTGGTGCACCTGGAAACACTTTTTAGTGGCTAAAATATCTACAACGCAGTCTTATGTCTTACCTCAGTTGATAATATTCGAGTGTTACAATGGAACGCTGGTAGACTGTCCCAATTCAAGCACTACTTATATGCCAGATTAGTGAACACTGTTTCACTTTTTTCACTTGCTGTTACTGTTCATAATCTGCCATTAGAAAAAAAATCCTCCACTACTGCACCACAGCTTTGTTCTGGATGTAGTTAAAAACTATGATACCACCCGAGAGAAATTTACTTACAGAAGGGTTGGGGTATGCCAATTCCATGGAGGCTCAAAGATGGAAGTTTGAAAGCTGTTGTACAGGTTCACGTGTTGTTTTCGCTGTGAACATGTGCATGTTTTCATATTAAAAGTACTTCGTATATAGAAATGTGTTGTTTGACATCGCGAAATTATTAACCCAGTGTTTCTCAAACTTTCAGTATACGCTACCCACTATTCAATCATCATTTTCCTCGATTCCCCCTCCGTGCAATAACAATGTACGAGTTCAATAACACTATACTTTGACACTCTAAAGCTACAATACGACTTTAACTCTCATGGGCCTCCGACTTACATAAATGTCTCGCTCAGACAAAGTACTAATTTTCTGGAAGTATATGTACGTCTTTCTGAAGTACGATCTTTTCTGTGAAATGCTATCCATACAACTGTTCCGAAGGTTTTGGAATGTCACAAGCAGATTTTAACAGTGTTTGCAAGGATTTGCTTATTTACTCCTATTCTCATCCCCCTAAAAAGGCATCGAAATACGTGGAAAACGGTAGGAATGGGGAGCGAATTGCGTATTTTTCAATCAGCAGTTAAGGAATTAATTAAAAACCGTGCAGATTATCAAGATAAGTTATAGTACAAGACCATGAGGTCACTGATAACTATCAAACTTATTCTTAACTTAATATTGTTAAGTGTTAATAATAAAATACATTGTACAGTACTGATACATTTATAAGTTTATTATATCAGTGTAAATGTGTGTTTTATATTTTATTATATCAGAACGTATTCTGTTTGTTTACATTCAGTAAATTAATAATTTTTTATAAATAATCTTTTGTTTTCGACTTTTCAATATGATCGCGCGCCCTCTCTCAGATTTATCATGACCTGCAAGGGGGGTGCACCCTACAGTTTGAAAACACTGTAGTAACCAATTAACTATAAATGACGATTATACTCATCATGTATAAGTTGCAAGATTTTGTATCATAGCGAATACACTTGTAATACGTGAAAAATGGTGATCATTGACTATTTAAATTGTAATTTTTTGAGAAAAACAGAGCATATTCTTATATTTCAAGATGCTAAAAATTCTTTAAGGTCAAGCAGGAATAAAACAAATCATTAAAGAAAAACTTAAAGATTCAAGATGACCCCATTCATTCTCGTATGCAACTGTTGAAACAGCATATAAATTAGGATTACGAACTGATTTATGTACGATAGTGTTTCTGAAACTTTGGAGCACCCCCTCCCCTCGTGGTCCATGAGAATTTTACAAGGTGTACGCGAGCAAATTGAAAAGTTGAAAACAAAAGATTATTTAAGGTATCCGACTACGTTCGGAACCGTGATTTTCAAAAGCGTATAAATGAATACTTTTCTTAATAGTTAGTGTCACTTAGATTAGAATATATGCATAAAATTGTTTTAAGGACATTTTGACAAAAACATTTATTTAAATATAATAATTTTGCAAAAAATTAACTTAGAATGATCTTTCTTCCAAATGTTCTCCTTTTGTGAAAAATGCTTCTTTTATAATAATATTTTGCCTGTATATAGCTCAGATCTCTCTTCAGAGGCTCAACTAGAATTTTTGAAATATATAACTTAGAAGTGGGTTTATTCATATTTTACGACAACAGAAGGGGCAATTTTAAGAAAAAAACTCCAATAATTATTTCAATTGTGGGTACCTTTGAAAATATCATGAATTTTTTTAAAAAATTCTAATTGAGCCTCTGTATAGAGGTATGAGCTATATACAGGTAAAATATTATTATAATAGAAGCATTTTTCACAGAAGGAGAACATTTGGAAAAAAGATTATTCTAAGTTAATTTTTTGCTAAAATATTATATTTAAATAATAGTTTTTGTTCAAAATCTTCTTAAAACAATTTTATGCATGTGTTTTAATCTGAATGAAACTAAATATCACGAAAATTATCCATTTATGCGTTTTTTTAAATCACGGTTCTGAACGTAGTCGGATACCTTAAGAAAAAAATATTAATTTAATGAAAGCAAACAAAAAAAACCGTTTCTGACATAATAAAAAATAAAATACACAATTACACTCATGTAATACTCTTATAATACACAGTACTGCACGATGTATTTTATAATTAATTTAACAATACTAAGTAAAGAACAAGTTTAACAATTACACATGACCCAATGGGCCTGTGATACATAAAATTATTAAAAAAATCAACAAATTATATTAATATTCTGTACTGTTTATAATGAATTCTTTAACTGATGACTAAAAGTTACGCAATTAGCTCCCCAATGACACCGATTTCCTCGTATATGCGCTATGTGGCGCATGCGATGTATTGGAAGGGGGATGCGGAAGGAAAGGAATAAATAAGCACATCCTCTGAAATAAGTGATTCCTTCGCAAACTCTGTGAAACTCCTTTTATTGCATTTCAAAGCCTTTGGAATAATTTTATGGATATCAGTGCATAGAAGAGATTGTACTTTGGAACGACGTATATGAACTCTCAGGATAATAAAAGTTTTGGCTGAGCGAGACGCATATTATACGCCAGTGACGCTTCAGAGGTTAAAACTGTATTGTAGCCTTAGCGTCAAAGTATTGATTTGAAAACATTATTATTGTATGAAAGTGGGCCTTGATGAAAATCATGATTGAATTTTTTGTCGCAAATATTGAAAGTTTGAAAAGCACTGATAATCGATGATAAGGTTTTTTAGATTTAGCTTAAAAGAGGGAAAAACAAAAGTCGAAGAGTTAATTTATAATAGAGTTCCTTTAGGTATGGTCCGCTATGGGACAAATGCGTGACGCCGACCACGCACTCAGCTCTTTGGTAGCTGTTGGTTCAAAGTTACCTAACTACCGAATCGTGTAACTGTTTGATGCTAGAACCATGATCTGAAATTACAGTAATGACCCAATGGCTTACTGGCTCAAGTTATTTTATAGGAGTGTGAAAGACAATGACGATTTCTGAAAAATGATTGTGATTAGCCCTGATGCCCCTAGTCCAGAACTACCTTAGTGTCAAGACAGATAGAAAATATTTTGTCATTACAGAAGGAAGTGAATCAATGTTTTTTTAGGTCTCTCAGTCCGGTAGTTTGGACACTTCATAAATGTCCATACACACTTACTATTGGAAGGACCGTCGGCCTCATGAGCCCACAACCGATCTAAGTTATTGTACAGCCTTTTACACAGATCCCGGTACAACAATTACTAGTAATAAAATTTGAAATTTTGCAAAATAAACCCAACTTTGACATCCTATATTTAAGCAACGACACTTGCTTTGTGATTGAAGAACATACTCCTCATGGCTCGATTTTCGTGACACATAGTTACCCGCTCTCAAAAAGGGCACCACAGTTAACTGCTTAAGCAACACAGTTTATTTGGAGGGGAGGGTATGTTTAAAAATGTTTTTCAAGCTATTTTATATCTGAAAAAATGCCACTTTTCAATAAAAAATGTGTAAAAGTAAAAGTTCGAAGTAATTTATTTAAGAAGTAGAGATTTAAATGAATAGAATTTACGAAGTTCATTAGTCCTAATATAAAAATTTGAGTAGTCGAAGACATTAATTTAAAGTTTTGCAAGTTTCTTTTTTATTTTAAAAATTATTGAACCCTTCACAATAAGTTTTGGAATTTTGCCAACATGCTTGAATTCCATTTTTGAAATCATATATTGTCATAGATACTTATATGTGATTTACCAACCTAATAGCTTAAAGTTAACATACATAATTACTTTGCAATTTTTCCTCAAATTACTTTAATAGTGTATCAGAATTCTCCATAATTTTATTGGAAAAGATATAAAAAAGTAACTCAAACTCTAATTTGAACATAAACTGTAACAACGTAAGTCAATCAGCAGTTAGTCGCATTTGATTTTGTTTCAACTATGATACTAACACAACTAATTTAGTATCAATGACAGGAAATAAATGGCTTTCTTCATTCTTGGTCGAACAATTCCAATTTTCAAGTCTTTTCAGGTGGTCAGTATTACCACTCAAATGCACCCGCTCGAAATCTTTAAAAAAATTAATTGGGAGGCCGACAGAAACGGGAACGAAGATAAATTCTTCGGATATTCTCCTTTAAATTGATTTTCTTTAAAGATAGATCAAAAAGGAATTCAATTTTTTCAACCATGTTAAAAGAGCTTAAGAAACAACTTGAAATATATTGTTTTCCGTACTTAAGAAATTATAAATAAACGAGTTACTTATATTTAATATCCCACGAATATTTAATACAATTTATTGCACAAATATACGTCATATAGTTTAGATTTCGTAAAAAATATTTAAGTAAATTTTCTATTTTATTACTTACTGAGAGTATTAATTATTTTACGAAAGGGAAAGTATCTATACATAGTATTTTTCACTACTTCGTAATAAAAAATATCAGTGTCTTATTTAATTCTCGTACAATATTTAATATTTATTTCTCTCTAATTTTTTAACAAAATGAAACTCCAATAAAAAAATTTTCAAGTTAAACAGTCCTTAACTTTTATGCAAGAAGATCATTAAATACACACGCATTATACATATTTTATAGCAAACAAAAATACATAGTATGTAAAAAAATTAAATATATATATATATATATATATAAATGAAAAAATAGGTTTTTTTAAAGAGTTCTAACACTTGTTATGAAGCTCACACAACTTAAATTGCATTAGTTCTGCATATATGGCATATAACTTTTAGGACAAATATCTCCAGTCTTGAGTTTTCTTAATATATAAACATGTTTTAATCATGTACGATACATAATGTTATGATACTTATAACTATTTTTATTTACTCTTTTTAAAAATAGCAACGTACATTAAAAAAATCTCATTAAGATTTCTTGAATTAGATTTTCGTTTTTTCTTAAATAATTTTTAGATGGAAATTAAGTTACATTAGAATTTCTCAAAAACATAGATGCACTGGATTATAAAATTTTGAGATCCTCATTCAAGGGAACAAACAGGCGATGTAAAATGCATCAACTGTTTTATTGTATTGCTGAGGCTCTATTCGCTGAAATGCAAAGATTGGCTATATTCAAAATATTACTAGTAACTTCAACAGAAGGACAAATGCTGTTTTTCTTCAAAAAGGAAATCTTAAACATAATTTATGCTCTACAGGTGTAAAGTAATTGATTCATTTTTAAAATCGAAGGCTGCATATATATATATAAATATATATATATATATAAATATATATATATATATATATATATATATATATATATATATATATATATATATATAGATAGATTTTTGTCTAGATAATGATAGATAGATAGATAGATAGATAGATGGGGATATTTATAACAAAAAAGATGGATGGATAGATAGATGGATAGATAGATAGATAGATCTTGTTTTGTTGTCGGACACCGGAATAGAAAAAAATGATTCGGAACCCCAATGAGTCGGTTAGTAACGCCATATATGATCTTTAAATCCAACGACATAAATTATAAAAGTATATATTTGACTTAAAACTTAGTAAAAACATGTCTATTACACTATTTTATTTCCAAAGTAATGAGTTTAAGACAACGAACTATGCGATCACGTTTCAGAGTATGCTAAAACACGTTGTGGTATGTTTCAGAATATGGGTGCAAGCATGATTCCAGTAAAGCAGTGTAAAGCCTCTGCAAATATACAAAAAATAATACTAGAATTTTGAAAATGTTTTAGTTATCCGACTACGTTCGGAAATGTGATATTCAAAAGCGCATAAATGGATCATTTTCATGATATTTAGTGTCACTTAGATTAGAATACATACAAAAAAAATTTTAAAGACATTTTGACAAATACAATTTATTTAAATGCATTATTTTGGCCAAAAATTAACTTAGAATAATCACTTTTCCAAATATTCTCTTTTTGTAAAAAATGCTTTTATTAGAATAATATTTTGCCTGCATATAGCGACCTCTCTACAGAGGCTCAACTAGAGTTTTTGAAATATATAACTTAAAAGTGGGTTTATTCATATTTTATGGCAACAGAAGGAAGCAATTTTAAGAAAAAAACGCGAATAATTATTTCAATAAGTGGTAACTCTGAAAATTATGTGAATTTTTCAAAAATTCTAGTTGAGCATCTGTAGAGAGGTCTGAGCTATATACAGCCAAAATATTATTATAATAGAACCATTTTTCACAAAAGGAGAACATTTGTAAAAAAAAAAGTTTATTCTAAGTTAAATTTTTTGCCAAAATATTTTATTTAAATAAATGTTTTGTCAAAATATCCTTTAAACAATTTTATGCGTGTATTCTAATCTGAGTAACTCTAAATCTCATGAGAATTATCCATTTATGCGCTTTTTTAAAATCAAGGTTCCGAACGTAGTCGGATGCCTCAAAAATATAAGAGACTTTTGTGAGGGTAAAGAGCAAAGACAAAGTTTCATGCCCATGTGGAAATCCATAATAATGAAAAGAAAATACACAGAAATTTTAATTTGGCTTGTTTCCCTAAAATGCTCCTTTTTTTTAATTAACGCATATTTTTCTCAAAAGCTAATACCATGCATAAACCTCAAATTTTTCATGAAGATATTTTCATTACATTGACATATTTTAATGGAGAGATTATATATTGCAAAATATATTAAACAAGATTGTAAATCAAATTTCTGAAAAAAATTACTCAAGATTTTAAATATTTCTAATTGCTTTGAATCTTCATTAAAAGAATCATTCATTGAGTTACTAACAAGCGTATTTTACACTACGAAGTTATCCGTGTGAATGATAGTTTCTGAAAACTATAGAACTTTTCATACCTGTAGAAAGTCATAGTACATGACCGCATGCCTTGAAGAATCATTGCTTATAATAGTCAACCACCGCTGGATCTTAATGATGACCCTATGATGGCCAAATGATATGTGACTGATATACTTTTCTTGATATGGCTTACAATATTATTTACCAGCAAAATAACGAGTGACTTTACATGACAAGGATCAGAAAAAAGGTCGTTCTAGGAATCAATGCACTTCAGAGGGCTCCGAAAGGTATCTCCGAGTTTCCTGAACATGGTTGGACATTATCTCACCATTTATGACTTATATTCCTTACTTCTCTTTATAATATATTTCCTTAAATAATAGAAGGGGTGAGACACAAAATAACGGGACTAAGTGTGTATCTTGAAAAAAGATTGAAGTTGTCATCAAATGTTTTAACGACGTCATCCCACACACCTCTTCTATTCATATGGCCAGTTTCTTAAAAACGATCACGTCATCTGGGAGTATAGCGTCATTTAGTGAACACGCGCAACTGAGTTCTGCCCGAAAAATGTCGAAACAACATCAAGTTTCAGGTGAAATTTAAGAAATCAGCCACGAAATCATTTCAAATAGTAACCGATGCTTATGGAGATGAAACTTTGTCTAGTGCACATGTGTTTGGACGGTACAAGAGGCTTTAGGTGGAAGAATATGTGCGGAAGATGATGAGCCTTTTGGGCATGAAAGGTCAGTGATTGCAGACCCAAACTTAGCCCTAATTCGTGATAGAAGAGGTTTCTACTCACATAAGTATTTAGACTATTAATCAACACTATTTCACTCAAGTACTAAAAAGACCGTGAAAAATTAAGAAGAAACGGCCAGAATTGGGGATCGATGGATCGATGTTGCTCCAAGACAATGCATTCGCTCACGTGTCCTTATCTGTCAAGTAGTTTCTGACCAGAAAACACATTACTATGACGGGAGATCCTCCTTATTCACTTGATTTGGCCCCATGAGACTTTGTTTTATTTCATACAGTTAAATCTGGTTGAAAAGAAACCCATTTTACCTCAGTTGAATAAGTTCAGGCAAAAGCGGAAAATCTTTAAAAGGGACTTCCGAAAACTTCTCTCGTTCCAGAACCGTTACCAGCAATGACAGCACCTAATGCACAATTGCGTGAATGCTGAAAGGAACTGCTTTGATGGTGATATTGTCACGGATAACTATTTCTGTAAGTACAATGATTTATTGGACCTATCTTTTTTTTTGTCACACCTTGTAAGTTCTTTAAATTCTTATTTTTAAAATGTATGAACTTTGATATAAGATTGGGTGCTTGATTTCTGTGCATGGAAATTTATTACATTATTGTACAATTACTAACTGACTGTTTACTGATAAAATATTTTACCAAATAAGTTGTTTACATGAAATTAAAGACCACTGTTTCAATTAGAACCGGTTCGTTTACAGTTTTATAACTGAAATAGAAAATCTATACATATTAGTAGAAAACAAATAAATTAAAAGTATTTTGTATTATTAGGAATTCACAGATTTTGTGAACCTGAACATGAGTATGACATAACACAAGGCAATTCAAGATACTGCTGAAAAAGTTTTTTAATCAAATGAAGAATAGAAACATAGCTCATCTTTACTGTAAGAGCAATGATGAAGAAATGTTTTTCTATGTATGTATTTTCCACTTTAATTAATTGAAATGCGTAAAATACGTCTTCTTTCTTTCAGGAAATACGTAATTGTCTGCTGTATTGCTTGTCACGCTTTGAAATTAATACATTTTTTGCTACCAAGCAATTTAGTGTGATGAAAGCTATCGAGCGAGAATAAATGCAATTTACCGAAAACTTATACAATCAACCTAATTAAAAACTTTCTCTTTTCCTAACTGTCTGATTGAACTTATGTCATGACTGGAATTCCCTTTTCAATCAAAAAAGAAGACAGATGGCATGAAAGTGTTTTTTTTTCCTGTTGTTATTTAAGGAATGGAAAAGAAGATTTAATTACATTCTTTGAACTGTCTCAGAACTTAAGAAACATGTTGGTTAATGGCAGTAAAATTAAAACAAAATCATTAAAATTGCAAAAAGTCTTGTTCTCGACTAATTCAAGAACAAATTCTTCATTGGTACTTATGTGAATAAAACATTGTTGGAGCATCCAATAATAAAAATCCCGAAAACTGGAATTAAATTAAAAATGTTCGTGATTACTCTTTGCAGAAGAGTATTCGCACAAAATATAACTATTCTTGTTAATTTCAGGGGTTTATTAAGAAATTCGAAGTTATTTTAAATTAAAATTAGAAGGGAATATATATAAGGGAATATATTTCATGCTGAATATTTTAATATGGAAGTGGGGATTTAAAAAAATATTATGTGAAATGTTTCATTCTGTGTGCGGGATAAAATATGCAAAGATAATTTATTTATTTATTTAACAAATGTCACTCACTACAATATCACCAACGCCAGCGTTTCGCAAACTGTTGGGCACACCCCACTTCGGGGGCGTGATAACTCTATGAGGGGTGCACGAGCACATTGAAAAGTCTAAAACAGAAGATTATTTTTATATTTATTTTTTATCGCATTCCATAACCTTCGGAGTAATTTTAAAAAATGAGAAAATATCGTACTTGGGAAAGACGTATATATACGAGCCGGGAAAATAGCGCTTCGGCTTAGTGAGACATTCATATACGCCGGGAGCACTTAAGATGTTTAAGTCGTATTCTAGCTTTAGGATTAAAGTATAGTTCAATTGAATTCAATGCATTTTTATTGTATGGAAAAGGGGAAGGGGCGATGAAGATTGTGATTAAATATTGAGTCACAAGTATTGAAAGTTTGAGAAGCACTGACCTACGCTATAAGTGCACGTGCTATCCAAAATATTTCGGTAATAGGATTAAGACTTATTAATGTGGGGCACACATCGAAATATTCAGCTCTCATAGGCTTACCAAAGTCACATAGAGTACAGTCCGTTGAGTAGGCGATGCCAATTGTTTCGAGACAGTAATCCCCTGTCAAAAGTCTAAAATGAGCAACATCTTTTATAGGAGCCACAGGAGCCCAAGGCGAGTTTAAGTTGAAGATTTCCCAGTTCTTGTCCTTCGACATCCTCGCAGCTTCCATTTTAAAGTTATATTTAAAGGCCATATAAGTAAAGCAAAGAGTTAAAGATTGAAATGCTCGTGGGTCTTTTGATCACAAGAGCTAGAAAGGCAGCATGCTCGTTCCCAGCAGTAGCACAATATGAGACAGTATCCACTGAAGAAAAAAATTTACGAGGAAACTCTTTTAAGAACGATTTGCATTTTAAAATTATTTGTGGATTAGCGAGGTAATTTTGAGATATAGCTTGTAATGCTAATTTAAAATCGGAAAGGATTAAAGGCCTTTTGAACTCAGTGCTTCTTTATGATAGTTGCTCCACCGCTACTCCAATAGTTTCAATCTCGCCATCGAAGGCAGAAGGTGCAATGTAGCAAGCCTTGGCGTGGTGCTCCCTGGGTAAAGCAAAATCTGGAGCAATTTTACCACTTCTAGAGTATTTTTTGAATAGGTGTTTTCATCATAAATATTAAAATTAAGATTTTTATAGTTCATATATCTCTACTCGGAAAACTAATAGTATATAGATATAAAATGTATGGATGTGAAGATGATGATGATGAGAGAAAGAGATAAAGAGAGAGAGAGATTCATTTGCTTTATTTTAGCCGTGGCACTGAAGCAAAGTTTTTTAACATTGATCACATCATCGTTTATATAATTCAAATTTTATTTTAACACCAAGATAATTACTTCGAGCGTGCACTTAGTTCAAGTTCCAGAATACAAGAAAGGGAATAATTAAAATTCCAGATTTAAATGCTTTTGGATGAACAGAGAAAAACGACATATAAAAAATACAATCCCGTGTTCAAGTGAAGGAACTCATTATTTATTAATAGAAATTACATCATAATTTCAGGAGAAAATTTAACCCCGTAGCGTAAGGCGCATGTAAGCTATTATAATAATCTATTACTTGGAATGACCAATAAATCTGTCAAAAATTCAAGATCTAATCTTTTTTTTAACTATGAATCACTAATAAATGTTTCAAAGTGTATGTTTAATCCTTTAGTACAGTGATACTAAACCTGCGTCCCACTGAGCCTTTTTAAGTGTCCCGGTCATGGCCCATCGCTCTTAAGAAATTTACTTAAGAACATTGTATTAAAAATTTGGTGGGTAATTCTTTGTCAAGAAATCATATATATCAATTTTGCTTTTTGCTGTCAGCTTCGTACGTGTGTGAATTGATATTCTTTTTCTATTTGGAACAGTTACGGATAGTCATAACAGACAACAGTGTAGTAGCGATAATTATATAAATGGAACTAATTTTTAACTTGTCTTTCATGTGAAAAATATTCGAAGAAAATATATCGTTTCAAGATAATTGAAAGGTTGACTATTTTGTACTGATAAACTAATATGGATCAGTTGTTTGATCTGTCATGAAAGTGCTGTATTTAAAAAAATAATAAAAAAAACAGGAATCATTTAATGACACTTTTCCTCGAAGATCTCCTGTAAAATGTGATAGACTTTCTTGAATAATTTTTATAACAGCAACAAAGTGTTTTGTCAGTGGTTATATCACAGCAGAGTGACAAAAACATCTTATGAAGTTTGTTAAATTATTGATTATCATGAAACAACCATTTACTGATGCAGAAATTCTGAAGGAGTTTTTCTTAATTGCTTCCAAGTTAGTGTTAGTGAAATGAATAAAATGTATAACAATAAATAATAAAAGAAAAGAAAACAGGAGAGTTATAATATTTTGATCAATTTTCCACATTTTAATTTCCCAATTTTATCTTGGTCTTAAAGCATTTATCCTCCATTAATCATCCTGCTGTGGCCCACGTGAAATAACTAACATATGAAGCGGCCCCGCAGAAAAAAAAGGTCGAACACTCCTGCTTTACTGCGTGAGGAAATGACATGTTTTCAGAAATAGTGTATTCACATTTATGAATTAGATGTTATAAATAAGTACGATTTGAATTTTGAGTAATTATCAATTTAAGTTATTACATAAATCTAATAGTATAAGAAACTGGTACACTTTGTTATTATTCTACAGTTGTATTTTGTGTATAACAATCAACATATTATGAGTGTTGTTCAAAATGCCACGATATATAGAATCGGGCCCATTTATTGGATTCATCAGGACCGAAAGTGATATTTATTATATCAGGGTGCAAACTAAGTACAATTTTTTTGCGCTTACATTTTGGAAATTTTGTTATAAGTAAAAAAATACACATAAATAGCTTTAGTTAGAAATTGCATACTTTTTATTCAGCTGCTAAAGGTACTATTAGTTAATTATTACGCCTCAGTTAATTATAAGTTTTAAAATACTGACTAATAGATTTTTGGAAATCTTTTTGATTCATGATTCGAAATATTTATTTTCCTACTTTATGCTGAGAATTTTTTTACAGTTTCAAAATAATGGAAAACTGCAAAAAATGTCAATTTTATAGTAGTTTCTTCATCATTTCTGCATCACAAAAGCTATTCATAGACTCCAACCTAACAACGTTTTCCCCAATTACATTTACACAGATAGACAGTCGTGCATCAAATGTAACGTAATCGTTGAATACTTAAAATGTGCAAGACCTAGAACTGCTCTTCACCACGTATATCAGCATTTCCCTGTCCTTAAAAGACTTCGGATATCCTGAATATAGTCTTTGGTAACTCTTTTCAAAATTTTCTTTTTAAATTCTGTCTTATTTTAACTTTCGTCATTTTTTGTGCAAGATTTCATCTCCATTAAATTACCTCGACTTAAACCCATATTCTTTTGAATTAGTTTTGCGTGGTATTTTAATTCCATGTCAATTATTCTCCTTTTTCCACATTTTTTGTGGATCGTCTTTTATTTTACTCATCTTCCAGCAGATGGCAAGGTACCTCGTATTTTGAAGCCGTGGTGGACTTAAAATGTACCCAGCATTGTCGAGTGTAAAGAGATAAAGGAATTCCCTGTCCTGTTTAAAATACACACCGTAGTTTGCACTCATGATTCATCTGCACCTGTAAAGTCTAATAATGTTCTACACTTACTTTCCTATCGTAAATTTGCAGCAAACTGGATTTTTTTTTTTCTGTTCCGAATAAAAAGTATGTGTCATAAAAATTTTTTTAAAATTTTTTCCCCTATAAAAGAATAAATAAGAGTATTCCGCTGTTTAAATAATTCTTAAATTCAGGGTTTAATATTCCTTTAATAGGAGATTTTGCCGTCATTTCAATCAGGTGTTGAGTAAAATTCTTTAAATTGCGAAATTCGTTTAATCGGGACCCGCTTGTAATTTTATTCAATTAAATTTTCGTACTAAATATTTAACTTCTGCTAATGTTTATGCGGAACTTGCTCTGAAAATAGTGATCTAACATAAAAATGGTATTAGAATCATTATTTAATGGAAAACATATATTAAACATATATTATATATGAAACATATATTATATATGAAATTCGGTAATGTATTATATCATTTTACTGCTATAATATATATAATATTCGCTTTATTTAATATATAAACCGAAGCCCTTAGTTACATTTCAAAATACTGAAATAAGTACATAGAAAAATCTAATATATATTATAAATGCGAAAGTTTGTGTGAATATCTTTGTGGGTCTTTCACGCAAAAACAACTGAATGGATTTTAATGAAACTTTACAGTATTATAGCTTATACATCATAATGGCACATAGGCTATAATTTATAGCATAGACTATAATTTATAAATATATTGTATGAAGTGTCCAAAATATAACGCTAGTTGTCAAGTAAGTAGGAAAAAATTCAGCCATCTGCGAGTAATTCTAGCTTGCACTGTAAAAAAGCCAACGTCAGCATATATCTATGTTTTGTTTGTGAAAAAAACTTTTTTTTGTTTTGGCTACGCAAGATGCACGCTTCTAATTGATTCCACTGATCAGAGCATAATGCCTATTTTTTTTATTTCAGAATAAAATAAAATTTTGAAGGGAGAGGTTGTTATAAATCTCTCTTTATTTTAATGTTTTTTTAATGATTTTATTATGTACATTTGGTAGTAAGAAATTTGTCTTTTTTCCAATTAAATACTTTTATCAGTTCTGATACTTAAAGTAAATAAACTTTCTCTTTCACACTGCATCATTTGGACAAATTTTCAAAATTTGTTTTTGATTAGTAGTTAATTATAACGCTATAATTTTAATTGAATAAGCAGATATAATTATTATTATACTTAAAAAAGCAATAACTACTGTACTGTATTTTTTGGAGTGTGAGAGTGAGTGAATATTAATGTCGCACTGTTCAGCTACACGAGGGCTTTTGGCAACGGATCAAGTAATTTTGAACCATGGTCAAGTGACGTGGACGACACATGAGCTGGTACCCTCTTCTCCTAACTACCACACCACACCAACTTAGAAGGAATATTCTACCAATACTTAGCAGGAATATTCTTTGAAATCCTCTCTTCCAAGTTATATGGCAGCAAGGGCTCCATGATGAGTATTTTAGCGGAAAAAATACTTTCAAAATTTAAGTGTCTTATGTTTTTATATGTTATTGAAGACCTTAGAAAATGATTTGACTACTTATTTTAAGTGAATGATACATATAATTAATTTTACAGTGGAATATCTTTAATTAATTTATTAGCTCTAACGGATTAAATTTTCCAAAGTGGAGTATTTTGTTTATGTACATCCCTTAATTTGTAAATGTAGTGATCCAAAAAAATATTGTATGAAAAAAACTGCAGTAAATCCTAATGCGGTTGGATAAAGTATTACAGTGTATTTCTCCCCTACACGGAGGGTCTTACAAAGCTCTAATAAAGCTCGAGTTTCGAAAGTAGCTAGGCATTTGCCAACTTGACTCTATCGTTAACATTTCGCTATGTTTTTCATTGAATCGCCATTATAATTTAAGAAACGGCGTTGCTTGCGAAAATTACAATTTTAAAATAAAATAAATACAACAGAAAGTAATATTAATGCATTACACT
Source organism: Trichonephila clavipes (assembly GCA_019973935.1). Taxonomy (NCBI): domain Eukaryota; kingdom Metazoa; phylum Arthropoda; class Arachnida; order Araneae; family Nephilidae; genus Trichonephila; species Trichonephila clavipes. Next base: position 110,146 of record BMAU01010281.1, on the reverse strand, counting down.
TTCAGATATAAATTATTTACACTACTTTAAGCGTTCACTGCGCAAAACTTTTAACAATGTGTTACTTTTGGTGAGCAGAGATCAGCTTAGGGAGGTATTTTGAAAAATCGACCCTCAAGAGTGTTACGAGGAATTATAAATAAAAAAAATCCTTTTTATCAGGTATTAGATCTAAAGACTTAAAATTTAACAAAGGTGTTTTTTTTCTTTCTTTTTTTTGTTTAGCTGAGATATGCAAAAAGCTTTTTTTGTTTAATTTGCAATTCACATAAAATTAACTCATTAAAAACTTATTTTTCCTTCACTATGTGTTGTTTAATTTTTCAGTTCACCCTTGCGAAGAACGGGTATTCCATCTAGTAGATAATAATTTAAGTATTTGTTGATAAAAAACAATATAATATTTAAGTATATACAGTAGGGAATATAAGAGATGCTCAAGTATCCTAAACAATTAATACAAAATGTGTGTATGGTAAGTAAGCTGTATAAAAAGTTAAGATAAGTAAGCAATATAATACTTAATAGTATATTAAGGAAGCATAATAATGCTTAAGCATATTCAGTATGCATAAAAATACTTAAGCATGTTCAGTAAGCATTATAATACATGAACAAGTTCGGTAAGTAATATAAAATTTAAGAAGTATAATTAAGCAATATAATATTTAAGTGCATTAAGTAAGCATTATTATGCTTAAGTATGTTAAGTAAGCAATAAAATATTTAAGTATAAATACTCATTATAATATTGAAGTATGTTTGAGTTTAATATCTCATGTGGTGTGTGTGTGTGACGTCATCGTCACACGATAAAAGCAATCACGTGGTTCCAGCTAATCAGTTTAGATGCTTCATTTTTGCCAACTTTTGATTTTTTCAGAAGCTTTCTCTTAAAAAATGCAAGTTTATAAGCAAGAATGATGCAAATAGGAATGCAAAATGCATTTTACTTAAAAGTGCAAGCATAAAATATTTTATTTTACTTTAAAACATTTCGAAGAAATTTATTTGTTATAACATTTGAACATTTTTAAGCAATTCTAAGATTGGAAATTTTATCCAAAGTTTACAAGTAGAAAAACAAGTACAATTTATTTGACATTTGTTTTAAATTCAAAGAAGAACACGGGTTTGTCTTTATCATGTGACCGTCATGAATTGAGCCCATTGTAAACATACAATAAAAAAACAAGTAATATAAAAAAATTAAGTTAATTCCTAATTAGATCAACAAAGAAAACTTTATTTTAGCTACTTTTTATTAAATTGTTACAATTAATATAAATATACACAAGACACAATCATGTACATAAGACAGAATCACAACATAAGTGGTAATTAATTTTGTTAGTTATCATTAACGTATCCTATTGTCATTCAAAACAATTGTGGATATAAAAATTTTAGTTCAACTGAATACTTTTAAATGTGAGGGGAAAAAAACATTTTCAAGTTTTGACACAAGTTGCCAAAAGGGTCGCTAAGTCCCCACAAAAGTTGCCAACGGGGCTGTATTTGTAATTCTTTGAATAATTGGTTTTAATCAATTAGTTTTTATTAATTATAATTAAATTATTGTATTGTCATCCAAAATAATCATGTATGAAAAATTTCAGCACGATGGAGCGCTTTAAAATGTAATTTATTAACGATTGAAAATTCCACCAAGATAAATAAATAAACAAAAAATAAGTAAATAAATATATAGAGATCGTGAGCTAGTAGTAGGAATTGAATAAACATCAAATTTATATACAACAAAAGTTACACGAACAGTTCAAACTTAATAAAAGGGAAAAGAAAGTTGCATACTTGCCAAACCTATACACAGAGTAAGTAAAACTCTAAAAAGAAAGGGCTTCGTGACATATAAACACTACTTCCAATGAATTATCTAAGATTATTTTTTTATATCTAAATTAGGTTCATTTTCGTTAATAGCCCATTACCTCCTTATTCGGATTCCTTCTAGACACGTATTGAAATTAAATATTTTTGATATTATTGTAAATAGTAGCTAATTTTTATTTATTTGGTTTCTTTAAGAGTTCTAATGTATATATAAAGTTCTTGTAGAACATTACGAATGAAAGGGCTCAACGTATTCAAGTCGGGCATTTTCCTAAAAAAATGCATTTCTTTCTTCTACACTAAATATATATAATACTATTCATTTATTAATATTTACTTCACAAATAGGATGACCAGATTTTTTACAAATTACCATAAAAGCTCTTCGTTATTAACCTTCCTTAAATATTTTATTTGTAGTAATCAATAAGTACAAGAAATATCGAGGTAATTATAATAATTTTTTTAATTCTGAAGTTTATATTTTTATTACAAAAATAGAGAGATGGTGTTTTAAAAGTTCATCAATTATCTTGCTATGAGAATTTAAAATAATCGTTATGTTAATGTCATTGCTAAAAATTGAATGGTAATCCTTTTTAATTATAAAATTAAACTTCCGTTGTGCGATCAAAAAACTAATCAATACTGTAGTAAACAACACATATATAGTATTTCAGTGAAGTTAATAAACGAAAGTTCAAAATTAAATCTTCCAGATAATTATTTTACGTCAAACTAGAAATTTAAAGGTTAATCAATGCAAAAATAAACATTAACCAACCTGGAATGCAATTAAGAATTTAAATCTCTTGGATATAAAGAAGTAATTAGATTTAACTCAGTCTTCATCTGGTTTAATTGAGGCATTTTTATCGCGAAAATAATCTTAATTGAATTTACCAATTATTCTTGCCGTTTAAAATCTGTTAAACATTTAATAAGATAGTAATTACCACATAGGGTAGTAAGTGATAAAAGTGGAAAATTAATTATAAAGCTCGTGAAAGTATTATAGAGGCTTAAAATAAATAACGAAAACGTACATTCTGCGTGGAAAGAAGAACCGGAATTTGCCTTGTTATTTCAGAATTAATTAAAGTGTTATTTACAGTTTTATTTTATTACAACAATAAAATTAATAGTGAAAGACGTAAGAGACAAAAATCTTGAGAATTTTATTATTAATTAGATTTTATGTACAGAAGCCTTCAGTATCAGATTTGTCGCAATAATCTTGTTGTAAAGTTGCTGGAGTGTAACCCTATGGATCTCATAAATTAAAATATGCCAGAGCATGATGCCAACAACAAAATTGTCACCTCTTTCTTTGAACTTTCAAAGCACATAGCATCACAATTTTTACACCCAATTGGTTTTTATTAACAGGAAATTCCATTATTCCCCAAAGTTCATTAACTATCACTTTCATCGTTAAGTTCGCCATCTGTGTGAATAACTCGTCTATAAAGACACTGCCTGTTGTTTTAAGGGATATACAGTCAAACCTCCATATTACGAATCTCTATATTGGGAATATTTATACATCGAACTTTTTCTGGAACCAAGAACGTTTCAGGGTTTTTTCGTAAGATAACCTCCCAATAGTGAAGTACATTTTCTATGTAATGAAATTTTTTTCTTGTGATGAATTTTATTTCATGGAATTAATTGTGATGGATCATATTCACGTCGTTATACTAATCATCTTAGGGAAAATAATTCTTTAACTGTTATTTGAGTTTAAAACAGCCTTTCGTAGAGATATCTTGATTTTATACAAACGTGAGTGATATTTAAAACTTAGCAAGGGGAGGGTTAAATTTAGTCATTTGCTATTATAGTGAGATTTACTAAGTGACCTTCGGAAGCCTTGGTGAACTTGATAAGACGTTTTACAGATCGGAATACTTTGTTTACCCGGTAAATATCTGGAGATTGCTATTGCATCAGTTAAATGGTTAATTATTTGTCTTACAAATTAAGGTCGTCATCTAATTTGACTGTTTGCTACGATTATAACCTTGCTTGATAGTATATTGATAGGACCAAATGAACTTATTACTTATTACTAATTATTTTTATAACAATGTGTGTTCATTCGGAGTTCTAAACTTCTCCTGCTACCTTAAAATCAGGACATGATCACTAGGCTCTTGTAAAATGATTTTGGTCATCTTTACAGTAAACCCAAGTTTACTATATGCCATATTTTATAACCCTTTTTTTAAAAAATAAAACAGGTGCAACATATTGTATAATATGGATATGAATCACAGTTTAGATTTAAATTTTTTAAAAATGGACAATTTTTCGCTTCACGAATCTAAATAATATTATTCTTAGAAAATGATTAGCTACATGACACACTAGACGCCCATTACATGTATCTGACCAATTGGAGGAGACTAATGAGAGACATCACTTAATAATGACGTCATCAATTGGTCATTCATTAAAATGAAGGCAATTAAGGCTTCTAAGTTTTGGTTTATATATATTTATCTGGATGTTAATAATATAGTTTATTCGACTCAGACAAATAAAACTTCTTTTTTATTCTTTAGTAATTTTTAAAAAAATGCATATTTAAAGAATACACGTTCTTTAGGAATACATAGCACTTGAACTATCAGAAATTCAAATCTGGGGAAGAAACTGAAAGAAAAATTTTAGATATAGGTCGAGTCAATCAATGTATGGTAGAAATATTAATCCCTTAATTTTGTGGTATGCCCATACGAGCTACCGAAAGCTATCCACACTCGGTTTGCCCGAACATGGTACAAACAATGATATATTATCTTCTTTCTATCTCTGATTCATACATATTTTTAATTCTTATAGGGAGATTCTAGTGTTTAGAGAGAAGCATATTTTCCATAAAAACTGATGCACTTCTATCACATTTCATCTTTTGGTACTGGATATTCCGTGTGGTGAAAGCAGAATTTATTTTCTTTCTTTTTTTAGGGAAGGCAGGAATTTAGACTATTAAAACTATTAGATAAAGAACAAGGATTGGCTAGGGAATGGGCAATTATTTGCTTGAGAAGAAATGGAAATAGAAAGATAATCTAAAAAGGTCATAATTATCTTTGCCTCATTGCAATGTAAGATTTAGTATTATAACGTGCTTCTTGAATTGTACGTGCATAAATATGCACACACAAAACCCTCAATGGTTTGAAAAATAAGTACAATCATGCATTTTTTTTGTAAGTATGAGATAAATTCCTTTCAGACCTATGAAACATTCTTTGTAGCATACAGAGTGTACTTATAAGAAGTTAACACTTTGGGTTTTAAGTGTTCCGTACTTATAAAATTAAAAAAATAAGTGAAAAATTGACAATTCAAATAAAATTATTGTATTTTCTTATTTCGTTAAGTATTTAAGTATTTTGCTTAGTTATATGGAATAAAAATGTGCTTCTTTTACCATTTTGGCCAAAAAATGAAAGGATTCCTAAAATTATTATGAATTGTGTGCTTGATGTGTAAAGAGTTGGTGTTTTCCTACTTTACTGATAAGTAAAAAAAAATTAAGCTATGTTTTAAAAAACATATATATCCTAAATAACAATCGTAATCTTTAATTTTTCTCTCTCACTTGAATACAGTCACGGGTGCTTATTTTTGCTTACACCAAAACCAAACTTTCTCTAAGGTTACCGAATCAATTTTTAGAACACTTAACAAGTCGTTAAGATATCCGACTACGTTCGAAGCCGTGATTTTGCAAGAGCGTATAAATGGATATTTATGAAACTTAATGTCACTTAGATTAGAAAATGTATATAAAATTGTTTTAAGAGTATTATTGCAATAAAAAATTATTTAAGTATAATATTTCGACAAAAAATGAACATAGAATAGTCCATTGTCAATATATTCCCCTTTTTATGAAAATGCTTCTATTGTAATAATATTTTGCCTGTATATACCTCAGACTTCTGTATAAAAGCTCAACTAGAATTTTTGAAAAATATAACTTAGAAGTGGGTTTATTCATATTTTAAGACAACCGAGGGGAGAAATTTTAAGAAAAAAACGCCAATAATTATTTCAATTGGATGTAATTCTGAAAATAATGTGAATTTTTTTTTAAAAAAATTATAGTTCAGACTCTCTGGAGAAGTTTTTACTTTATATAAGAAAATATTATTATTATAGAAGCATTTTGTATCAAAGGAGAACATTTTGAAAAAAAAGTTATTCAAATGTAATTTTTTTGCGAAAATATTGTATTAAAATAAATTCTTTTTTGTCAAAAAGTCCTTAAAACAATTTTATACATGTATTCTTATCTAAGTGACACTAAATATCACGAAAATTATCCATTTATGCGCTTTTTCAAAATCACGGTTCTGAACGTAGTCTCGGATACCTTAACTTTTCGTTAAATATTGATTTCTATTAGTTTTCTGTAAGCCATCCTTCCAATGCATTTAATTCAAATACTCTGAAATTAATTTAGTATCGTGCTTCTAGAACAGATTTATATTTTAAAATTAAGCAATTTGGAAGGGAAATTGCTCATTTGGAAGTCATTTTGTCGAAGTCACTTAGATGTGAACAATTGAATTTTAAAATTAACAGAAGTCATTTTCAAAGTAATTGCCCGTTTATGAAATAATAGTTATTTCTTTTTGAAATGAATTCTTATTCTGAAAATAATTGACTTAAATACAAATATGTGAATATGTTTCATAGAGTTTTATACGTATAATAGAGAAAGCAATTATTTTATAACTATCTATAAATTCTAAAACACAAATTATATTATTTTTCTTTATTTACTTATGCTTTAACACAATTAAATTTGTTCTGGGGAAAATTTAACTAGGGATGTCAAGAGAAAGAAGTTATGTCTATTGAATTGACTCAAAACTTGAAAGCAAATAGCAACAATATATCATATTTTTAATAAATATTTTGTTTCTTTCTGTCAAATTTTAGAGTATTTTGAATAAATATATAAATATGATTTATAAATGTTCCTTCTCTAAAGCTTTAATTCTTGGTGTGCAATAATAAAGCAAAAACCGCCATTCTTCTGTTAAACAAATAAATGCATGTATGTTTGGCAATAATAATACATATAAGGGTTTAATATATTGCATATTACTGTGGCTATTTATTTTTTATCTATACTGTCTTTGTTGTCCTTCTCTGTATGATTTGCTTATTTAGAATTATAGCTATTCATTGCATTGTGTGTGTGTAATAGTTCAGATTTTCTGTCGAGGCATTTTATTTCATAACTCCAAGACTTCGCATCATAATTACTTTTTATTTATTATCTTAACGGGGAATAATTACAAATTTATCTCCTAAAAATTGCATGGTTGCGCTTTTAAAACAAGAGGATGCAGTCTTGGATCAACCACGTATTCTGACCTATCACACAAATCAGTACTTGACATCATGTGATTCCCAAAGTCTTCGGTTCACGAAGCATATAAAAGCTGAAATCTCCATAGCAAGCAAGGAGTGCTTTTGTGAACTGTCCTTATAAAAGCGCTTGTGTTTGTGTCGTGCTTTTAGTGTAGCCATGAGATATGTTTGCTTGTCTATAAAATGAGGACTTTAAAATATCGAGCTATCTCTATACTTCAATGACTGCGACAAATTAGTAGATTCCTACAATAAATAATAAAATAACTTTAGTCAGATGAAATCCTTTCATAAACAACGTCTTTCTTTTATTAATTGCAGGAAAAGTTTAAGAATAAATTCTCTATCGCGAAAATTAAATGATTATGTGATTGACTTACAGTATTCAAGAAGTCAATAATATGATTCTTTAATAATCAATACGTAATTAATTTGTCTTTATTAAGTAAAATACTAGAATTTCATCTTAGAAACTGGTTAAGCTTAGTTAAAATTAACAATTATTTAAGATTAATTGAAATATTTGAAATGCATTAGCTTCAAGGTTAATTGTGTGTGCCAATCGAAAATACGAGAAGTCATGGATTAACTTGCATCAAATAATCTAGGAATAGTCACGAGTCTAATTAGATACAATTAATAGATTCATTTTGCACTGAAAATGTATGCATTCAATTAATTACAGTCTATGTTTTACATAAAAATCTAGATTATTTATTGTGTACATATATATAATTATCTACAAGTATTAAATTAGATGTAGAGGTATAATACATCCAAGTTCGAAGCAATTATCTATTATTTGCTACATTTGAGATACGTTATCTTCGTTAAACCAATGCTTCATCTTAAAACATCGAAACTTTCGAGATTATAGTTGCATATAATAAAAATGATCCAATCTATACCACTAAAGAAAAAGGTAAAAGTTTTGAGATATGATGAATTGGATTTATGTAAGATATACTGTTCTGCCTTTCTTTAGTTTATTAAGGAATGTAATGTGATACATTTGAATGAGACATATTGTGTGTTATCATAGACTTTACAAATCAATAAAATTCGCATTAAAATATATATTTCATATTTTATGCTGTAAATTTTACGGAGCCTTTTCTGACCAGTTACAAAGTAAAATTTTAAATCAAAATTTGTTTTATTAATGGTCAATGTGGTGTTATTTTAATACAATATAGATTTCTTAGACTTGTGAAAGTACAAAGAATATGTGCCTACTCAAACATCCCACATGCAAATATGTATTGTTATACATTTAATTATTTATTTTAACAAGACAATATAATTTCCGTAGAAAATATTGAAATTTCTGAATTGTTTGTTAATTTCTAGTTAAAAGTTCTTTCAAATTTCTAATTGAATTATAATACATAAAGTAAAATTAAATATTTTAATTTTTCCTTGATAAATCGTCGACAAACAATGAATGCGTCTTTTTTAAAATCGTTAAGCACAGGGAACTTTCCTATACAATAATAAATCATACATTTAATTAGGTCAAATAAATTCTAATAAGAATTTGTGACTGGAATAACTTAAATCATAGTTCAAAGCGTAATTTACTTATTGTTTCTGTTTCGATTTTATTATATATATTTTTTTATATTTAAATTTTCATAAACAACTGGAACAAAATGTAATTATTTACTTAACATTTATATAAAATCCTCAAACTCAAAAAAAGTATCGACATACTCAGGAAAACTTTTTATTGAATGAAATGCATTTTGGTTGAACAGTTTTCGTTGATCAATCATAAATGATACATATATAATAAATTGAATTAATTAATCAATTGTCATTACTTTTAATTCATTTTAGAATGAAATTCAGTGAAATATCAAATAAATAAAAATTAAATAACTATTCCAAAATAATTTAATAATATTCATATTTTATCCTATATATACATTTTTGTTTAAATTTTAGATTTTTTTTTATGTTAACTTCCTTTTGATTGACCCAAGACATCACCCCACGTCTTCTTCTATCTCCTAGTTTTCTTTTATTTATTTTAAGATATCTTTATAGATGTTTAAGTAAAATAAACTTATTTAAATTATTGTTCGCTAGAAATTGGTTGGTGCAGTATTAACGATGTTAGGAGATGTTGAACTGAAAATTGGGAGGTACAATATTATTAACTACATTCAGTGTTTGATTACCATCTGAAGTAATTAAACTCCTCTCGACAATATACAACTGCACTTAAAAATATTTAGAGTACTGGTTATAAAACAATTTCTGACACATGAACTTATTTAAACTGAAGATTCTAATTTTCTTCCAAGTCCGATGTTTTTATGCGTATATAGAATAACTAGTCGTTATCGTCCCGCTTCGCATGGTATTTCATGATATTGTATAAAAACATATTGCTTATATATTATTAAGAATTTCGTTTGAATAGTGTGAATAATTTGTATTTGGATGTGTAATACTCTTTTATATTACTCTTTGTTGAATTTATTTTATGTTAAAATTGTAATATTCACAAGCAAGCCGTTACTTATGTTATAGTGGCGATTCAATCGGAACTTGACTAGAGCTTGGAGATAGAGCCATGTTGACATCATATTTGGTGACAAAGTTGGCTGACAATTTGACGACTCTGACGACTATTTTGGTGACATTGGTGACCACGTTGGCGAGTTCAGGACCCTCTGGATTCTTCAAGAATTTTTTAGACAAATCCACTAATTTCACGCTCTACAACGCAAGTGGATTTTTTCCTCGAAGTTTCCACCAGGCGTAAAAATAGAGATGCTCGAGGAAACGAGGGTCAGTTTGTTTCAACTAATGATTAGTAAACGTTTTGATCGTGATTACCGATTAGCTCGGCTGTGCTTGTGAATAATCTGTTACATACGTGTATTTTAGACACTGATAATTGTGTCTGAGTGCTGTTGAAGGTGTGAAGACCTTCTGAGATTTATTCTGTGAATATTGCTGCTGAATCATGTATTTCAAGGATTGGAATTTAGACAATAAATACGCATCGCTCTTAAGGAACTGTAACTTTTTTTGTGACTGTTTTGCATAAAATCCTCGAACACCGCGATCAACACACACGTCACAATATTTATATAAATTATTAATATCTAAATCCTAGCAATATCAATTCGATAGTATAGAAAAATATACTTATATCCATAAACCTAGCCTTTTGATAGGAAAACGACAGAACGTCTGATAAATAATTTCTAATAATCTCTAAAATTGAAGTAGATAGTTTATTTGAACTTTCGTAACCCAATAATTAAGTGGATTTCCTCAAAACATGTTTTCAGTGGATCTTTACTCCACAAAATAAACATACGTGCCAAATTTTTAATTCTAAATATAATAGAGCTAAAACGGAATTTTTACTATTAATATGCATTGTAACAACATTGAGAGACGATTTCCAAGCGAAATGTTATTAGTGGATTTCCATTAAAAAAACGTGCAAACCAAATTTTTTCATTATAGTCCTAGTAGTACGAAAAATATAATCCTTTTCTCAATACCCTGCAGTAACCCTCGCTTCCACCCAGGAGTTTATTTCCGTAAAATTCATTCTTAGTGGATCTCTATTCAACAAAAAAAGAAAGAAACTTGCTTAACACATTTCTAGTATTTGGATCTAGTAGCAGGAATTTTTTCTCTAACTCCTCTTAACCCTTAGCAACTCCCCTTGAGGGTTGATATTCGCAAACCACTTTGTTAGAGGAATTCTATTCTATGAAAGGAACATGCCTACCAATTTTCCAGCAGGTTGGTCTAATAATTTAAAAACGGAAATATTTATCTATTGCGCCCCTATTTCCCCACAATGCCACTTGGAGAGGGGTTATTTTCAGGAAAATCATTTGGTAACGGATGTCTACTTTATGAAATGAATCTATTTGTAAAATTTCAAACTATATGTAAAATAACTTAAAAACGTAAATAACTGTCTGAAACTCCCCTTCATATCCCCGCAACACCTCTGGGGAGGGGTCCAATTTTCCAAAACCCTTTTTGTTGGGGAGTTCTACTCTTCCGAATTTCAAGACTTTTCGTCCATAATTTAAAAATAGAAATAATTATATAAAACACAATGTAGTCTCCACAACGTAACTTGGGGGTCGAATTTTCGTAAAATCCTTTTAGTAGCGGATCTCTACACAATAAAAGGAATCTGCGTATCAAATTTCAAGACTGTAGGTCTAATCATTTTAAAATAGAAATAATTTTCTATATATCCTCTTAAATCCCTTAAGCGTAACTTGAGGTCAGATTTTCACAAAACCCATTTTGTAGCGGATCTTTACTCTATGGGTGGAACATTCCTACCAAATTTCAAGTCTGTAAGTTTAATAATTCCGAAGATATCGTGTTGAGTAACTGAGTGAGGGACAGTATGAGTGTGAGTCGATTTCCTCCTTTATATATATAGATTGTATTCTCATGGAGACAAAAAAAATAGCACACCAAGATATAATTGCGGAATCGTAACGAAACTGGGCATGAAGGTACATGTCGGAGAGTTATGCAAATGATTAGAAATGCAGCACGATTGCGCGTTACGTAGAGTGCCGGTAGAGAGCGTTTAAAGTTGTTCTACGTGGAGCATAAAGTAGATAACCAAAGATTGTTTCAGTCTGCTGAAACGTTTACAAAGGAAGAGCTGAAGTAGACATTTCATTACGTCCTTTTGAAGAAAATATGAGCAGCTGTCGCAGTTTGAGAGGGGGAGAAGAGAAGCTACTTTAATACTACTTCACACATGAGTATTAACTACTACAATTTTACTACTACATGAGGGAAGCTGGGTGGTCACAGCTAGGCGAGTAGATCGTCAATTAGACCGCTCTGATTGTGTTGTGAGTAGGTGTTGGGACCAGTGGATCCGAAAGATGTCATTTACACGAAGACCAGGCTCAGGATGCCCTCGACAGACCAGTCGTTGATAAGACAACCACATCGTAAGAAATGAACGCGTACAGACAACTGATTCATCGGCCGCCATCTAGGCACAGGTAGCAGCTTCTTTAGGGGCCCCTGTGTCTTTTCGAACCATACAAAGGCACCTGGGGGAAGGACACATTTAAGATCGCAGCGCCCATTACGTGTGCTGTGCTTGACGCCCACCTATCGAAGCTTCCGTTTGGAGTGGTGCCACGCACGAGGAAACTGGACTGCAGCGGATTGGAAGCAGGTCGTCTTAGGCGACGAATCCAGATTCAGTCTCAGCAGTGATGGCAATCATGTTTCAGCTTGGAGACCCCGTGAAGAACACCTCAATCCTGCTTTTGCTAAACAGTGACACTCTGCTCCCACAGCTGGTGTGATGGTATGGGGTGCCATTTCCTACAATACACGGTCACTCCTAGCATTGATCCATGGAACCATGATAGCTCAGCGGTATGTTCATGACATCCTGCAACCACATGTGTTGCCATTCATGCAACGGCTCCTAGGGGTCATTTTTCAACAAGACAATGTTCGGCATCACACGGCAAGGTTGTCACAAATTTATCACAAGACAGTCACCGCACTGTTACTACCCTTCCTTTGCCTGCCCGATCTCCAGATTTGTCTCCAATCGAACATATCGGGATCATTTTATACGACGTGTTGGGCATCTCACGAGTTTGAACGAACTAGAGGCAAGGTTACAGCAAATATGGAACTAAATGTTGCAAGACATCATACATAACTTGTATGCATCAATGCCTGATCGTATCACTTCGTGCATTCGCACTAGAGGGGTAATAAATCTTCCGGGTTTTTTTTTGCACTTTTCTCTGAAATAAATTTTCCTTTTTATTTTATTTTCTAATCATTTACTTTTATGAAAGTAGTCATTACGCATGTAAAATTTCGTTTCATTTTGATGACTCCTTCTTCGTGCACCAATTTTTTGGTCCATGAGTGTATATTATGTTATATTATAACAAGAGTTATATCTCATTTTATTTAGTCTTTCGTCTTATTTTTTTCTCCAATAAAATAAGAATATTTTCATATATTCTATCTATGATTCTGTTTGAAATATTTTAGTTGTGGATAAAATATATTTAATTTAGACTTATATAACATTGTAGAGTTTAATATACTGCTGTCTTCTTTTTAAATTTAATGAAAATCCGTTATACAAGAAATGTATGATTGTAATACACTGCTGAAGTATTATTATTTATAATGATATTAAATTTTTTCTGAAACCGCTTGTCATGAACTTATAAAAAATGTTTCTTTTTTTTGTATCTATAAATTAAATACGACTTCACTTACCTTGTCTAAATGAATAAATTTCTTAAACTACCTAAACTGATTTCTAAATTAAAGTACAGACGGCGTAGATATTATTTTCATAAACACTTCGGTTATTACTCTAATCATCAATAAGTATTTTTAGCCGAGATTTTTCCGTGCCTTTTTTAAAATCATACAAATACCTCCAAGACCATGTACAATGTACCTGAAATGCAATTGTTCCTTTTTAATATTATTTAATGGTTATTATATATATATTTCATTATTTTTCAATTAGTAAATTATTTGAGTAATTTTCTTAAGAACTTGACTTTTTTTCTATAATTACGTTTAAGAATGATCATATTTAAAGCAAAACTGTTTCAGCAGACATATTTTACTTTTAATAGGTGTGTATAAGAAATTTAATACTATCTCATTAAGTTATGCATATGAAAGGCAGCTTCATGGTTTGTATGAAGGCATAACTAAACGAAAATATACACAAAGTAAATCCTGTCAGGGGATTATCACACTCTAAAGCAGACTTACATCTTTCAAGTGCAGTGATAAGTGCTGAGTCATCGGAATTAAATTAAAGGAGATTGATCTTAACTATTAAAACTTTTAAGCCTATGAGATGATTGATTACGTTTTTGATAAATTATAAAGCACAAATTTAGAATTTTAAAAACAGGAGTGTTCTCATTGAACTTAAAGTATTGGAATATAATTTTACGTTTCCTTTTGTACATGTGTCAGAATGTTTATTATTACCTTTACTTTTCTTCTAAGAGCATCTAAATAAAACTCCATGGAGTAATAAAAAAAAGTTATTTTTATTCTCTAAGCGTATGTGACTTAATATTAAAAAATAATTATTGATTAATTATTTTGTCCAAAATATATTTCTTTATATTTCGTTTAAGGCGTTGGGAACAAAATATTATTTTACCATTTCACACATTTTGAAATTATTCCGAACTATGTTAAGCAAAATGTAGTTGTGTCTTTGCAAAAACATAACAATACTTCATTTGCTAAATATAACAAAATTGTTGATTATCAAATAGGTTAAGCATCAAATTATTCCCTTGGGTAAATAATTTAACTGAAATGATTTTAAAATTTATTGTGAAATCCTTCTTATTATATCAATACCATTGTCATTTATGAAATTAGACAATTACTTTAAAAATATTTATTAATTATTGTTATCCCTAGGTAAATAAATAAGAATAAAAAATCAAAACATAAAATATTACATATTAAAAGATAGTTTTCATCAAATTTGAAAAATATTTTTTGAACTGCGTATAGATATTTAACAGGAAATAAGTTTTAAATAATGCTGAATCAATTAAGGAATTTACCCTGAGACTACCACTTTAAAAAATTAATTAAAAACTGTATTGTAAACATAACTGAATGAAGTATTTTAATAGGGAATATTTTTCCAAAATATAATGCACTTTGTATTTTTGAAGCATTTTTTTAAATCCAAAACTAAAAAAAAATCACATATGTTTTTATTTTATCAAAGTTTAGTTTATTTTTAAAATCTCGAAGTCAAAAGTTGAATAAATTACATTAATAATAAAATCAATTACTGTTAAATGTCCTCAGGAAAAAAATATCTCAAATTAAACAAACGATTTTTTTTATAGCTACCAACTATATTTTTGGTTCATTTTAAACAATTATTTGCTTCATTTCTATTCAAGAAGTGATACAAAATAAAATATAATTAATAATTTCCATTTTGATAAAGATAAATAATGTGTTTAATATTATTAAGCACAGATTAATTTACATTTAGAAGAAATATAACACAAAAACTGACAATTTCTGATATTTTGCCAGTTATCTGTTTCGCATATTTATTAAATAATATATACAGTGGACCACAAAAGTGTTCGCACACTTGTAATTTCCGATCAAATATAATGTTTTCGACTAATAAAAATTAATATGTAGGAAATGTAATTTTTATGATATCTGCAAATTGTTCTTAATGGAATAACATAATTAATTTTTAAAAATAGAATAATTATTTTTATAAAAAAATTAATAATCAAAAATCTACTAAAAGTTTACGCCCCAAAAGTCTTCGTACATTTGACAAACATTTCAGCATAGCTTCAATAATTGCATTTTTTCTTAATTTAGTACTTAGTAGGTTATCTTTTAGTGTCCATAAAAACTTTTAAACGTCTTGATATAGATTTTATCAGTTTTTGTAATTTCTGCTTCGATTTTCAACCATTCTTCTATGATTATTGTTTTTACTTCACTTTTTGCGTTTATGTATGTCATGTTTCCTTTTTTTAAAATTAAAGTTTTCTCAAATATGTTCTACTGGGCTAAATTAAAGTGATTGAGGAGATCTTTCAGAATTTGGGGATAGTTATAGATACACCAGCGGCTTACATTGAGAGCAGTGTGCTTGGCGTCATTATCCTGTTTAAAACTGAAGTCGTATCCTACATCCAAATTTTGGACGGATTATTTAAAAATTACCTTTAAAATAGTTAAATACAGTTCATGATTCACAAACCATAAAAAAATATCAAAATATCTAATTCTGAGGCCGATTTATACCCCCACGCACAAGAGCACTTTTACATCCATGGTTCATTGATCCAACTAGAATCTTGGATTAAGTTTCTGAAAATACAAAATTCACAGTAAATTGTTTGGGATGACAGGAAATTCCACATTTTTGGGCTCCTATGGGCATATAATAGCTTGTAAATAAAAAAAATGAGGAGTTAAATTCCTTGAATTTATGTGGAACAAGAACTTATCTAACTCCATGCTTCAGCATAGAGGTGGAGGTGTTATTGAGTAGGGCTGCAAATCGGCCTCAGAATTAGGTAATTTAGTATTTTGTTATGGTATTGTGAGTCTCATGAGCTATATTAAAACATTTTAAAGAGAAATTTAAATTATCCGCCCAAAATTTGGATGTAGGAGATGACTTCATTTTTTAACAGAATAATGACGCCAAGCGCAATGCTCTCAATGTACGCCACTGGTGTCTCTTTAACTGACCCAAAATCCTGAAAGACCTCCTCAATCACTTTATTCAGCCTAGTAGAATATACTTGGTGAGGTTTTGATTTAAAAAAAAGAAAACATGACATATAAACACATAATATGAAGTAAAAACAATAATCATAAAAGAATGGTCGAAAAATGGATGCAAAAATTACAAAAAAACTGCTAAAATCTATCCCAAGACTTAAATTTATTATGGATACTAAAAGATAATCTACTTACAACAGTGTTTCTCAAACTATGGGGCGCGCCCCCCTGGGGGCGCGATAAACGTACAAGGGGGGCGCGAGCATATCGAAAATAAAAGATTAAAAATATTTATTTACTGGAATAAAGTAAAACAATAATTTCTGACATAATAAAAAATGCACATTTACACTGATATAATTTATATATCTGCGATATTACGTCATAAAAAAATTAAAGCTTCTACTTCTATTACGGTTTCTTTTCAAACCAAAATGAGAAAAAACAAAACTCAGACCCATAACCGAAAAAAAATATTAGGAAGATAAAAAATTCATCACTATAATATTATTGTCATCAGCTGTAGGCAGCAGAATGTAGTTGCTGCGGTTTGACCTTCGAACTTACTTGTACGATTAGTTAGTCCTGGCTCTTATGTATTTGTTTTTTCATTTAGGGAAGTTGCAAAGAAACTATTTCTGCTGCTATTTTTTCCTTGTAAAATATTTTTATGATTTTTGGAAAATCACACAGAGCTCTTTGAAGGATTACTTGGCCAAGATTTATTTCTATTAGTTATTCCCAAACATATAAAAAAGCATAATGAAAAACGTTTTACATAATTTTTTTTGAACATCCATATTGTAATAAATACACTTTTATTCCGGAGCTGTCACGCCGAGCACAGAGTGCACCAAATCGATAATTCTGGCAAAACTGTTTAATTGTTACCAATGGGTCTGACACACTATATATATATATATATATATATATATATATATATATATATATATATATATATATATATATATCCTCCTGTTTGACAGTCTTAACGTGTGAACTAAAATATATTTGTCACATATCTCCCCCCCTCTTTTTTGGGAGTGACAAACGTTTTTTTACAATCTTTAGGTACTAGTTTTGACTGAGTTCCCAGTGTGATAAATTTTTTTTCCAAATTATTTTCTGTGTTCTTGAAAGTAGGTGAGTATATTTTCTCATAATTAAATTATTCGCAGGAATTACGATTTTTATTGTGTACTATAAAAATAATTATAAAAAAAGATTGGGGTGGCTCAATAATCCCACTCGACCATTAGTATCGAGTGCGTGCCTGCTCCAGGTTTAAAACATGTTGAAGTCTTTTCACGTTAAATATTGAAAATAATACAATTATTTCTCATCGGAATTTTATATTATTGTTCATTATTCAACATCAACTCTAAATGCTAATTCTGTGAGGCTTAAAATTACAGTTCGCTTAAAACTAATTATAATTTGAGCAATGATTTAAAAAAAATCATTTTACATTTTTGTAAACATTGTTGCGCACTTGACTTTACTTTCCTTAAAATTAAGCGATTATATCAATATTGTTTTATTTTCTTATAAATGAACTCGTGCAAATAGCGGGTACTTCAGCCGGTATACTTTTAATGTATCAGTGCTGCACAGAGTATTTGATAATTAATTAATTAATGCTAAATTAAGAACAAGTTTAATAAGTATTAGAGACTTCCATGGGCTTGTCTTACAGAGCAAATTTTTCAAAGGAATGCTTATATGGTTAGAAATTGACCCACTGAGTCCTAAAAAAGCTGATATCTATATTTTGTCTTCTAAGCAGCCACCGCATTTTGCAATATGTTCCAATTTAAAAATTAGAGAAAGGAAAAATAACATAATAATTATCCTATTACTTACTATTTTTTTTTCTTAAAAGCAACATATACAAAATTTAATACTTATGTCATGAATTTGTACGGTATGTAATTAAGATTATTGCTTTAGCGTAAAAAAATGCATTATTATTGCATTCAGTACATTATTAATGTATACGGGGGGCGCGATAAAAATTGTGATTGATAAGGGGGGGCGCCACTATTGAAAGTTTGAGAAGCACTGACTTACTAAATTTAGAAAGAAATGCATTACTTTAAGCTATGTTGAGATTTTTGTTAAGCGTACGAAGACTTTTGTTAGCTTTTTGATTAGACTAGCAGCTTTTTGATTATCAATTTTTTTTTAAAAGTTATACTATTATTTTTTTTAAAATTGTTTGAGGCATTCTATTAAGAAGAAGTTGCAGATATAAAAAATTACAATTCCAGTACATTAATTTCTATTAGTTGAAAACATTCATTTTTATTGAAAATTGCAAGTATACGAATAATTTTGTGGTCCACTGTATATAGACATCTACTAAGATTCCCCAAATTTTATTTATATCTTAAATATTTATATATACTTAATAAAATGGAATATTAAGTTTTCCATCTAAAATAGATTTTGTAGCAATAGAATCCAAGTATTTAATTGTTTCTATAAAAATACCTAAACATCTCAAAGTACTCTGAACTGTTTTAATCGAATTTGTAACGGACAAATTAATTATGTAAATAAAAAGAATTCCAAAGTAATCAGAATAATTCTTATTTAACAAAGAATAAAATCAGTAGGTAGAGATGAAAACAATTACAAATAAATGTAGCTGTATTCAACTTTTTCCATTCCTAAATAATTCAGACGTACTTAAAAAACCAAGAGGGGATTTTCCTCAATTGCCTTTTATAATTGAAGTCATTTCGGTCTAAACCAAGAGATTCTTAAAATTTTTTTAACGAACCATTTTAAGAAAACAAAAACATTTTAAGAGCAAAATACATCTAAAGATAGTTCTAGCGCAACTGGTAAATTAAATTTTGGGGTTAATACTAGTTTAAATTATGTATATTGATTTTCTTTTAAGGCTACACGGTACCCTTTTTCAAAAAAAAAATTGGAGACAGTTACAGTAAAAATAATAGATGTTTTACATTTAGATTATATTATGAAGCTGATTCTGTAAGTAAAAGGTCAGTTTGACCAACCATTACTTTACAATTTTAAAAAAATTAGGAATTTTTGAAGTTTTTCAAACTTTTGTAAAATACTCAATTTTTAAAATTGTTTATTCATTTTAAGTATTTATGTTTCTTAGGGTATTGCAAACAAAAGTTATCACGGATTTTAAAATCTCTATTCCCGTGTGTTGATTTGTAATAATTTGTTTTCTAGAAAAACCTGGAAAAAACACGAAAACTTTTAAAATATCAACTTTAGCACATTTTAGAAAAATAAGTAGAGATCTCAGCCCTATATATAAATCCATACTAACGTTTATAGAACATACATTTGTGAGTATTTACAAAAAAAAGTCAAGGCTCTATCTTCAACAGAAAAGAAGCCTTAGGGGTTAGAAAACACTTATACCTTCAAAATTGAAAGTCTGAGAAAAATTTATTTTAAGTTTGTAAAGTCTAAAAACAAAAACTTATAATACCGTAAATCTGTAATTTTTTAATATGTTATTTTTCAGTTTATGTTCTGCATTAAAACATTATTTTAATTAAATATGACTGAAAATAATAGTTTTAATTCCAAATATATTTTTGCATAATACTGATAGCATTTGTTAAGACGCCAGTTTATTCAAATTTATCTTAACGTAATATTTTCACAAAAGTTTGAACACAAAGAATTTATGTACAAAATAATAATGATACTAACTTAAGCTAAAAATAGTCAGGTTTGGTCATAAAATTTAATTTTTTTCAGGTTTAAATTGGGGCAGTTTAGGAAGTTTTAGCTCTTGTCGTACGACTTTAAAATACTAAAATATAGTATTACAATATATTTAGTATAATGTAGTTTGGTGGATCATCGAAATATTCAGTAATATCTGCAACATTTGAATTCAGAATGCTTGTATTCGGAAGTGTAATTGCAGAATCAGCAGAGGACAGATTTTTAGATACATCATTTTCAGTAGTATTTCATCTCTGCGAAATATTGTTTCTCAAAGCAACCTGATAACGTATTTGCCATGGCATTTTCTCTACAGAAAAAAAATTAATGATAAAGATTTTACACGATATATAAACTATTTTTAAATTAAAAATTGGCTATGAAATTAATCTTAATTAATTATTTAGGAGAACTAAAAAAACTCAAAACATTATCCAGCAGAAATAATTTATTAAGGAAAATTGGAATTAATAACTATTTCAAACTAAAACATAAAAAATATTTTTAATTAATTCAACTTAAGAGTGGAAACATGTTTTAAAATGAGACCGAAACCAAATCCATAGCTGAAGTTGAAACCCAAACATCAAATAACTTAAAAACTATTTTGCTAACAGATATGAAATTTTGTGGCAAGCTTTTCAATGGTAGGAGCCACAAGAAAATGCCGAAAAAAATTCGGTAAAAATGAAATTGTTAGGGTACTGTGTAGTCTTAAAGTAGTACACTGTTTGCCATTGAAATACATAAGCCTAGAAGAAAATCAAACAGTAGGAATATATTTATTTTCCATAACACGAGAATTGTAATACCAAATTATCAGATAGTTTTGAAAAAAGTATCATGAAGAATACAATATTCAGATTGCTGTTTCAGGTTCAATTAAATGCTTTAAACTAGCTAAAAATTGATTTTGGATTTTAATTGAAAAATAAATTATTTTTCATGTGGATGCGACTCAATGCTAAAGTGCAACAGTCGTAAGTTTTACATTCCAAACCCTTAGAATGCACTGCAAAATGCTCGTAATGAGTAACAGAAATGGATAAAGTGCCTGGAAAAAGCTACGCATACACACACATTCGAATATCTCTGTACCTAAAAAGGTGAGAACAGCACGGGGGAAACAGTACATAACTATATTTCTGACAATTAGTTTCATAGAGATTTAAAAGTTTGGGTAGAGCAATTGACCTTTATTTCCTTTTACACCTCATCAATTAAAGTCCCAGTAAAGAAGCGCAATCATCAAAGCTCGCTTTAAAAGCAATAGAAAAATATAATGCAGAAAATTGCATGTTTTTGTTTTAAATTAAGAGTTCTAATCTTACAAATAGAAACAAAATTCACACAGAATCTTAAAAACTTTTTTAAAGAAATAAAAAGATATAACCTATATTTATTTGATGTTATAATATCGAATTTTCAAAGATACGTAATTTTCCCCCTCTTACTGAAAATAGCAACATATTTTGGTTAGGAAACTGTAAAATATGTCTCACTGTGACATTTGAGTTTTATTTTATGGTCTTATATATATATACAAGGTGATCAGAATTAAAACACCCCTACTCTGAGCTCTCTATACATCGAACTACTCAGTGTAGAGGTTCCAAAATTGTTGAACATACTATTCAAGACATGGGGAAAAGGATTTAGCGAAAAAAATTAGTTCCAGAAATACTGATAGATGGCGCTGTGTAACAGAAAATATACTAAAAAGACACAAAATACACATTTGCAACACATTTTATTCGATCGCACCAAACATTCATATCTTATCGATGCAAGGAATGCTGCTCAATATGATTCCCTTCTTCAAGATGTAAAAGCTGCAGTCTGTGGAGAGTTTGTTCAACTGCTGATCGTAATTGGTCGACAGAGATGCTTCTCACATGCAGAGTGATACTGTCCTTCAAATCTGCCAAGGTTATCAGACGTCCTCGATAAACAAGATTTTTCAAATATCCCCACAGCCAAAAGTCACAGGGATTAAGATCTGGAGAACGAGGTGGCCTTGCTGTTGGAAACGCACGACTAATCACTCTATCATTAGTAAAATGTTGCCGAAGAAACTTCAGCACACAGAGTCCAATGTGTGGAGGCGCTTCATCTTGCATGAAGGTAATTGAATCAAGACATTGGTGTCGTAGCATTTGGGGTGCAACAAAATTTTCAAGCATGTTTTTGTACCTCCTGGCCGTCACGGTGTAGGTCACAGGGCCATTGCGAGTAGTCTCTTCGAAAAAGAAAGGTTCAAAAATGAATGAATCTGGCTGTGAATCCACACCAGACTGTAACTTTCGGTGAGTGAAGTGGAATCTCTTGGAAGGTGCGAGGGTTTTCCGTGTCCCAAATGCGACAGTTATGGGTATTGACTGTTCCACTTAGATGGAAATGCGCTTCGTCACTCCATAGAATTTTCCACGGCCATGATGCATCCATTTCAACTCTAGTCAGGAATGTCAATTCAAAGGTCAGTCGCTTCTCCCTGTCTTTGGCCATCAACTGCTGATTGTGACGAATTTTGTACGGGGAAAAATGAACCACTTTTCTCAATACATTCCACACTGTGCTGTAGGGAACACCCAAGTGTCGTGATACTACACGGGCACTACAACAGCCTATGACGTTATCCATTGATTGATCAACAATAGTGGTGGCAACATCTTCAACGACATCTGAACGGGTCAATTTGCGTCCTCGACCCGGCTGAACACCAAGATGTCCAGTTTTCTCGAATCCAGCGATCATTCTCATTAGAGCTTGTGGAAGTAATGGTCCTTTGCGTACATTTTTAAGTAGACGAAACTCCCGAAGTGCAGCTGCAGCATTTCCTTTGCTTTCATAAAACAGCTTCACAAGCAAAGCGCGTTCTGGCAGCGTGACAGCCATCAATGATAAGAATGACATTTTTCTAGTTTCATCCCTTTTTATGCCAAGAACATAGCTGCAAACCAAGGGTTTATGCAAATTTTTGTGCTTACAGGGCGAAATTTCAATTACAATGACAGTTAAAGTTTCTTCACTATTTTTATCTTTTTTTTTTCATATGAGCAATAGAAATCAAAAAGGAAAATTACATATTCCATGTGTTTTGTTTTTGTTTTTTTGTGATAATTCTTTTATTTTTTTCAGATTATCTTGTGTACAGCGCCATCTATTGGTGTTTCCGGAACTATTTTTTTTCTCGTAATCCGTTTCCCCATGTCTTGAATAGTATGTTCAACAATTTTGGAGCCTCTACACTGAGTTGTTCGATGTATAGAGAGCTCAGAGTAGGGGTGTTTTAATTCTGATCACCTTGTATATTTATATAAAACTCAAATATATGTAATCCAATTACCTAGAATGTAGACAATGAAAACAACAACTATATTCTGAAATTTAGGTAAATTTGTTATTTTATAAGTGATTTATACAAAACCAATAGAATTAAACCAAGGGTGGCCAGCCCAAATGACCTTGTGGGAGACTCAAGAAATCATTATAATCAAGCGAGCCGCATGTAAAAATACATATTTTTATATTAGATATTGTCACATTACAAACATTTATTACAGTGAAAATTAAAAACGAAATGAATTATTATTACTGTTTTCTTTATCTTTTATTTATACAAATATAGATAGATTAATAATAATAATGGATTAATAATAATAATAAGTCAAATATGTCCTACTCCAGTAATAAACAGTGTAACAAAGCTACATTAATCAAGTGGGATGCTGTTGGTGGGATGCAATGCAGCACTGCTCACTTTTATGTGTAAAAACAGAAGCAACGTAATAAAATAGAAACAGTTTATGGGATATATTTGTTACAAAACACTATACTAAAGAAGCCTCCCTGACTGTGTAAAATTATTCATATCGGACCACGGGTTACGCATCCAAGAATAAAACTGTGAAGTGAAGTTAACATTATTAGGTTAAAACAGAGTTTCCCCAATTTTTTTTGTCTCATGCCATGTTTCTTGAACTGGGTATGCCCCTGATTACCTAATATTGATTTTTCGTAAATTTATTAACTTAAATGTCTTTTTAAGAGCTGGTATAGAGCTATTTACTTTAAACGATTTAAATTCCTAACTGAAGTGAATTATAGTGTTTAAAACTTAAGAAAAACAGGATAATTAAATTAAAATTTAATTAAAGCATAAAATAACTGAGCAGTAAACACATCCTTCTAGTGAGAGGAACAAATCTGGTGCTTCAGCAACATTTTATCAACATTTGTAATCAATCACGTCAAGTTTAACTCTAAAACTTCTCCGTTAGTAGTGTCCAGCCCTTATTTCACACCTTTCTTTTTTTTTTGTTTTGGAGATTGGCAACCACGCTAAATCTCCTTCTCACTAGGAAAAATAATTAAAAATTTTCTCACGATATTCCATAATTCATGATAAATAACAGGTATGTCTTTTTAAAGCCAGAATTACTGACATGGTCCATATTTAATAAAATGTAGTCTGTCACCTTATAACTGTAAAATTAACCTCATTAAAATTAGTAAACAATCTATTAAATACATAAAATCTGGTTTTTGCAAGTTAAATTTTCTTTTAATAATTAAAATCATGATTTAGTTTACTGATAACCATTATCCCAGACCCTCCTTCCCCTTACACCTCATGGACCGCCAAATTATTTTTCTCTTAAGTGGACCCCTTACAGATCGCCATAGACCGCTGGGAGTCGATGTAGACCACTTTGGGAATTACTGGGTTAGAAGAAAAAAGTAAAATATTTTGTTTTTTGTTTCTCAAAAGGTATGATTAATTGAAGAATAATTGAAGTTTTATAACCTGAATATATATGAAGAACAAACATTTCAAAACATTTCTTGTTTCGAGAAGTTTAAACCTGCTCTATGTAGGTTTCTTAAAATGAAATCATGAATATGTCAACAAAACGAAAACGTGTTTGAAATTTGTGTCAATACCATTTTCTAAGAAGGTATAACGCTCTTCATAACGATAAGTTTTTAAATATATATTCCTAAAATAAATAAAGTAAATCACGAAATATATATTCAAGCATGCTGGGTTTTCCCCATTAGCAAAAGAAAAACAAACCAGAATCATTCTTTCGATGTGTTTTTTTTTTTTCATACGTAAGGAGAATAATAAATTTAGCAGTGAATATATATATATATATATATATATATATATATATATACTAAGTAAAGAAAGAGGGCTATACATTTTCCTAATTAATTGAAAGCGTTAAGTATGCCAAGGAATTTTACTCTGTACTTTTAATAATGCGTTTTGATGATCACTTATATATTGTGATATTAGACTATTTCAATCAAATCATATACATATGTATGTTAAAAATACTGATATTAGAACATTCTTTTTATCACCCAAGCCTTAAAATACTACATTTAAGAGTGTATAATTTCTACAAACATAAACATCACTTAACTTCTTTTCTTATGACTTACTTATTATTAACTTGTATAGAATTTTTAAAATAAATAGGGCAAAATATGAATTATTTGTTTGCGAATTGAAGGAAAAAGTTTAGGAAGTTTATATTTTTATTTTTAAACTAATTTATGTAAAATATATATATATATATATATATATATATATATATATATATTGTTACAAATATTTCGGAAACATTGTTTCCGTTTCTCTTGTAGTCGAAACAGTTTTATATTTCCCTCTTTTTCGTAGGTATATGCAAAGGAATGGAGTTTGGGAATTAGTTGACATTGAATTTTACAAAGTTTTTGATTTTTTTAATTATTTTTTTAATTCCATAGTGTGATAACGATTTCTTACTGGCAAACTGTTTGCTCTGATAAAATCGATACAATGAAATGTAGACACATTCCGATAACATCACGTGTTTGCTATTCATTATTTAAAATCGGCAGATGTTTTTAAAAAGACAGACGATTTTTTGATTAAAAATCTTTCTTGTGGAAAACTTTATTAAAATTTTTCAGCTTTGAGTTTTCTTTAAATTTGTCTAATTATTTTTCTTGCAGAGTGAGAAAGAGAGATACTATAAGTCTGGTTTCTTTTTAAAATGATTTTCTGTGCGCAAATAAAAAAAATGAATGTGAGGTACGATGTTATTTTATTTTAATTGTTATTTATTTTGCGAAAAAGACACGGAATTGATTGAGAAAAGGAATTTGACTGATGGAATTATTTTGAAATATCATGAGAGAAACGAAGAATCGTCATTTTATAATGTCTGTGAGGAAGAATAAATGAAGAAAATAAATCAGACATAGTCGAGGTTTAATAAGAATGAATACATAAATTCGATAAGACCGAATGTGATTTAATTTCTTTTGAAAATGAAACTTCTTCTTCTTGAAAATAAAACTCAATGACTACATTTGAGAGATTCAATTCTATTCCATATTTCAAATTTCATATAAACAGACGAATAAAACAGCAATTTAAAGAGACGTATAGCATCTCATTTGGTGGATCAGTAAAAAAATTTATTTTTCCTCTGAAGTATTAAAATTATAAAAGAAGGTAAGTCTTTGTTTTTTAGAAATATAAAAATTTGTTTTACTCTTAAGGTTACGAAATGGTTCATAATTTCACAAAAATCTAAATAATTATTCTTTATAAACGTCATAATTTATATATATATATATATATCACTTCCTTATTATTTTAACAGGAATTTATGATTTTACTATATGTGAATAACTATCTATAACTATCAATAGTTTGACTATCGCAAAAAAATTGTTAACTTCACCAGGAAGCAATCTGTTCTACACTTTAACCGTTTACAATTGATATCCGGTAACATTTTTATCATAATTCGAATATTTCGTCATCTATTTATTAAAAGATATATTTTAGAACAACTGTCAATATTTTTTCTCTTTATATGTATAAAGATATATACACAAGTGTAAGAAATTAAGAGAATTTGCAGAGGATCGATTATCGCTTGAACTAATTTACCTATTTTAGTGACATTTTATATGTACATACATTGGTACAATACAAAACAAATAACCCTCAAACAGTTGCAATGCACACATATGATCGTGTGTAATACTCATTGGAGTTGGAAGGTATGAAACAACGGTTGCAGAATAAACAAAAGAAATGGGTTCAGATGGGGTATGGTCCCCTTACAGCTAAATAAGCCTAGCAGCGTGATATAACACTTGAATTAAGGTTATACATAAGTTCTTGTGGCAATAGAGGTCCTACTCGTTCAGCAAACGTTGTTTTCATTTCCTTGGTGGTTCTCGGAGGGGATTACGAGTTGCAATTGCCCTTCTCAGAGTGTCCCAGGCATGCTCTGTAAGGTTAAGGTATGGAGACCTGGCTGGCCAATCTATGCGGCAAATATCCTCTCTCTCTCTAGAATTGCGTTGACCAGAAGAACACTACGTGGCCTCGCGTTATCATCCATTAAAATGAACTCGAGACCGCATGAACTCCTGAAAAGGAGAACACAGGGCTCCAAGACCTCATCCCTATACCTGACACCAATCAAAGAGCCTCTTTCAAAGACATGGAGAGATGTAAGGGCATCCAACGTGATGCCTGACCAAACCATTAAACTTCCTCCACCATGATTGTGGACAATGGAGGGTAGGTATCCGGTCCATGGTTCTCTCCATATCAACGTACGGTGATAATTGGTTTCCGGGTAGAAACGGAATTCATCGGTGAACAGAACGGTCACTCACATCCATACTCCAGCCCCTACGCCGTCTAGAACCATACTAAATGAACTATCCTGTTCATAGACGTGAGCGGACGCAAAACAGCAGGTCTTCTGACAAACAATCCTCTGCCATGAAATATTTTGAAACAGTCACCCTTGATACACGGTTTCCTGTGACTGCATATAAGTAACGAGAGCTAAGAAGCTGTATCCCCTCTGTTACTCTTCGCTATAATCAACAAATGGTGATCTTCTCTGACAATGGTGGCTCTTGGACTATTTTGACCATGCTTTCTCTATATGGATCCAGTATTCTGGAACGGTTTCCATAAGTTACAAACGACACCGGGTGTTAAATTGAGCTCTCTACAAAGCTGAATTCACATTGGCTTTCTTCTAGCCTCCCCACAATTCTTTCCACCTCATTCCATGATCTAAACGTTGGTGGTTATTCATTTTTTACTGTTGCAATTTGTATTGAACCAACTGCTTCAAAATAACAACAAGAAATACGCCGACGTGTGTTAGCGAACGAAATATGTTTTAACTTACACGCGCTTATAAAGCCTGTTTCTCTGCTGTCTCCACCAACACACATCTACGCTTATGTATGTGCAGTACAGGATTTGCATTTTTGTCTAGAAGCAGTGTTTTTCTATTCAGTTCAGTTCTTTTCATGCAATTTAATAAAATACTCAAATTATCTTGATTTATTTCATTAGTGTATATACATACATATATTCATACAAATTAAATAATTTCAAATAATTTTTATCTTGTACGCTTCATATTTCAAAATTTATAGAACGTCACTGTTTATAGTTAAAATAACAAGTTAAAGAAATTCAGGGAAATAAAAGTGTGCACATTTAAGATAACATTTTTATAGACAAGTTATCAAAAAAATTTCAGGAACTCAGTGCTGATTATTTTTTATGAAAATCTTCTACTTGCCATAAGTAATTGAAGGTTACTTTTTCATTTTTTATGGAAATAACAATAAACCGGAAAAAAAATTCAGAAGGACCAATTGCGAGATATCATCATTCAATAAGGATACATTTGTATCTTTTGGAATGGGCATAAATCCTAAGATCCCACTTCACAATTGTGTTTAAAATACAAGTTAACCATTCATAATAACATTTGATTTATTTAAACTCAATTTCAGTTGTAGAGTTACATTATAGTTAGTTGTAGAGTTATCTTACGTGGCCCCTTTCAATAGGCCACTTAATAGTCCATTGAATTTAAGGGGATTCTCTTCCCTCTGATTATAAACAGGAACGACGGATGATTTATTTTTTGATATCATTACGGTAGCTATTTTACTAAGAAATTAGGTCTACCAGTTGCCAAAAATTGAATATTACTGAACAAAATATCAATTGTAATTTTGTTTGTTAATCATAAAGTTGATATTTAAAATAGCCATTTTTATGTTTACAGAAAAAAAAACGAGAAAGAAAGACGTATGTACTAGGTTGCAATAAATGTTTAGTGTACTTAATGTAGTAATGTACTGTACCTATTTTCTATTAAAAAGAAGTAAGATGTTCCAAAGTGTTTGCATGTAATTGATGAGTAGAATAGAAAGCTTAAATTATTTTTGATGCATCCGGAATATATAAATTTTTTTAACTACTCATAACTTAATAAAATTAATATGTAAGAGTATAAAGTAAGAGAGTAAAAATAATATACTTTAAAGTTAAGAAATATTCTGCAAATAAATTATTTTTATTCTTATATATATATAAATTTTTTAAAATTTATAATTATATTGCAATTGGTATAAATTATAGAACATATTTATTCAGTATTAAAAAGGTTTGATTGAGAAGAAATTTTACGATAAAAAGGATACTCTAGAACAGTGCTTCTCAAACTTTCTATACTCGCGATCCAGTTTTCAATCATAATTTTCATCGCACCCCCCCCCCTTACATACATAATACTGTATTGAATTCAATAATAATATACTTTGATGTAAATCTGCAATACAACTTTAATTATAATCTGTACAAATTATCAAGATACGTATAAAATTTATATATAATTTCATGACGTATCCATAGAGTTACTGGTAATTGTTAAACTTGTTCTTGACTTACTACTGTTAAATAATTTGTGAAATACATGGTACAGTACTGATATATTTATAAGTGTATTATATCGGTGTAAATGCGCATTTTATTTTTTATTTTGCCAGAATGTATTATTATTTGCTTCCTTTCAGTAAATTAATAATTATTTTAAATAAAGTTTGTTTTCGACTTCTCGATGTACTCGCGCCCCCTAGGGGTCGCGCCCCACAGTTTGAGAAACACTGCTCTAGAAAGATAAAAATATAATTAAAAAAATATTATCTCTAGTATTTTCCTGTTCTTCAATTATTTCGAGTAAGGATCCTGTTGTTTAATGTTAGACGACTATATCTTAAAATTATAAAGCGCATTTTAGTTTGAGAAATAGCAATTAGTACGAATATTTCTGTAAAACTTCCAAAATCTAATAAAAAATTTGAAAAATAGGAAAATTAAGATTATTTCAAAATTGCTCATAATATTATATAATATTATACCGAAAAAAAAAAAAGAAATGAGTCTTACAATAGTCATATATGATGTGTAACATCTGACTTATTATCGTGGTAAATACGCAATATTAACTTTTTTGCTGAAATAAATATGAATTGGGTATGATTGGAAAAATAATTTTCTATCACCTAGTTATACCTTTAATGAGAATTTTATTTAATTAAAAAAATAGTAATGCAATATTTTTATCAAAAATAATTAGTCTTGTTCAATTGGGGGAAGAGAGGAGACAATAGACTTATGATAACTATAATATGATGCATATTCTTGTGATTTCAAAATATTTAAAAACCGTTGAAAAATAGTGTCAATAATCGTACCACTGTTAGCAGCCGAAACATTTTGATTTGTGTTCATTTCAAGCTTGAGTTCATCATTCATAAAAGCTTTGAGCGGCTCAGATTTTGGCAAACTGAAGTTAAAGTTAAAATCACCACTCAAAATCAGGGGAAGCGAGTGATAATTTTTTAAAAGAGCAGAACCACCTTCGTAATATGGTAAAAGTACAAAATGCAGGAAATCTGAAATTTTTTTAACCGTTTGATTCGAAGAAATGTATACGACCATCGAAATCACTGTTTGTCCATTTTCGAATAAGCATTCTGCCGCATTTATGCTCCTCAATGTCATGACTAACGAATTTAGAGTCAAGTGCTCGAGTGCTTGATGGCTACTAGAGTTGGACCCCCATGCGAGGATATCGAAAAGACACAGCCACGCACTCTCATTGGCCAAATAAAGCAGCGCGCGCTTACGTCACATCCTGTTACACACATCCGTCCCTTTTCACGAAATCACTCCTATAAGTATCCAGCAACAGAGAGGAAATATGTTACACATCAAAAATAGATCACTTCGGTTGCCATGGACACGGATCCACGTGCCCGGTTTCGGGCGACTGGCCAAAAATAAATTATTTTATTTTCTTTGCATTCAATTTAATTTTTGTGTCACATGCTTATTTTTTTAATTAATTAAATTTTTTTTTATTTTTACATTATACTTGTATTTATAAATTTAACTGTATTTATAAGTATGGAAATTTCTGGAAATTTCGTTCGGAGTATATAAGGAAAGGAAATATTCAGTTTGTGTAAAATAAAATCTTGAGTTTTGTCTAGCAAGAGTTGTTGTCATTTTATTCAAGTTTTGAATTCCATATCAATTTAATCTAAGCGACAATGCAGTCAGTTAATTTTGCAACACTCAAGCATATGAAAAATAGGTAGTGTTGAAAAAAAAAACTTCGTTAAGTTTTCCGTATCACTTACTTTAAAATATTTTAGATACTGCATAGTTGAAAAAAAAATCTTAAGCTGTTAAAGATTGTGTAAAATTTATCAGCCCGCTTCTCAGGGTATTTCATAATATGTTATACCAATATACATACACTCATATATAAACATAAATATTTGAAGTCTAAATCTTAGCAACCAGCGTTCGATTATACTAAAAACTGTGATTTAAATATTACTAGAATTCTAAAAAATTATGTCTAAAATTTAAGTAGAATTATTTTTTATGCACCAGTAAAGTCCACCTAAATGAATTTCCTTAAAACTCTCATTTTTATTCGATTTCAATTCAACAAAATAAGTTTGATTTCCAAATTTAAACTCTAAATGTTCAAAAACGGAAATTTTGTTTTCCATAAACCTCGTACCCTTTTTGACAGTCGATTTCCCAAAGACCCGTTCTTTGAGTATTTTAATTCAACAAAAGAAACATGCGTATGTATTTTCATTATTTTAGGACCAGTAGTGTGAAAACGAGATTTTTTATCGGTGCACCCCTGTAAAAGTTGATTTCCGTAAAATCCATTCTAATTAAATCTCTATTTAACAAAAAAAAACATGGTTAACAAACTTCAAGTACGTGGTTTAACAATTCAAAACAGGAATCTTTTTTCCTATGACACCCCTTTTCTCCTCCCTTTACGGATCGATTTTCGAGAAATCCATTTTTCGAAGAACTCTACATCATGAAAGGAGCATGATTACCAATTTTCATGTGTATATATCAATAAGTTAAGAAAACGAATATATTTATCTATAACGCTCCTTAAGCCTCCTCAACACCTTTTTGAGGATCTATTTTTGCTCCTCAACTTTTTTTAGAGGACCTCTATTCCATGTAAGAAACATCCCTACCCTATTTCAAGTTTGAGTCTCTTATTATTCCTGAGATATCATGATGAGAGCTTCAGTGTGAGTCCCTTTCACCTTTTTTTAAAAACAATAATATTTATCATTGCTGTTGATACTATTTAACTCTTTTATCATGATTGATGACAGCAGCATCAATACTTACATATTCACTGAAAAAGTATATGTAAAATATATGTATTATTATATATTTCTAAAAATATATCAAAATGAAAAAAAATCTAGCTTAACAGATTGCAACATAGTTGTTCTCATATTAAACAGAATTATACTGAATTTCACTTTTAAATTCTTAAATTTTATCGCTGTACGCGCTTTTAACTTTGATTCTGCTGTATAAAAGCATAAATAAATGCAGATAAAACAATGTGAAGCAAATAAATCAATATATTCATTACGAATCCTAAATAAAAATTAGATTTAGTTACAAATAATATTATTATAAGAAATATGTCAGCTATTATAAATACTCAGGAGTTAAGTTTCAATTAAATTAAATCAAATGTTGCATTTTTTTCATCCTTATTGTAAAATTTGATGTCAAAAGTATCTATAAAACATATAGAAATATTAATTAAGCAACCAGGTATTGCCTGAAAATATGTAAATTGGGATTGAGCCGCAATAAAACTAACACAGACTAAAGATTTTATATTTATCTAAGTCTTAGCAGAATATTTCAATGAAAATATATTGTGGAGTAAAATAAAAATTAAAACACAAATGAATTAACGTAACATTAATAGACAATGAATACTGAAAAAACAGAAAAGCAATAAAATTAAAAATACGACTAAATAAATTGTATTTCATATACATTGTGTAGTTTTAATATAGTCATGCAGAAAATTATACAAATATATGAATTTTTGAAACTTAATTACGTGTCATTCAGAGAGTTTTTCTAAACTAAATGAGAATGGAGTTCCATTTATGAATAAATATATATCAGCGATACACACAATAAAACTATTATTGGTGAAACTACATCAAGTTTTCATTTTCAATTAAAATAGAAGAGACTTATATTTACACGTTTTAATTTCTATTTCTGAACTTAATTTACTAGTTTGGATACAAAATTTATACTAATAAATTGATAGTATTTTTATTAAAATATTAATGAAGACTTGTTCACATAGAAGAAAATTTCGAATTACTTTAGCAAACAGCTTTACACTTGAAAATTAAATTTAAAATTGTTTATATTTTCCTTTTACTACAAATTTTAAAACAGGGAATTAAATGGAGCATTTTGGACAGTAATTTTAAAATGGGATTACATATGTATATATATTACTCACAATTTGAAAATGTAAGTACACACTTGACTGAATTTTAAATGATTAAAATCGTGTAAAACTGTCTTTCCCATGAAAATTAATTTCATTTTATTCAAACATTTATATACTTCTAGTATTGAGTATCAATTATCATAAAATAATTTTCTTTTTTACTTCAGTATTTACATTTTAAAAATTATAGAGATTACCTCGTAGCAAAATCCCAATTCAGACATTCAATTAATTACACATTTCAGGCTTCCTTTAGGGCCCAACTTCAATCATTAGCCAATATAAGATCCTTTTCTTAAGAGGAAACTTACTTTTCCCAGAATATTCTCATTTTATCCTCAGAAGTTATGAGTTTGTATGTTTCTCCACGAAAAATGAATATGTCATAAAAATGCTTCTCTTGCAGACAGATCATTCACAAAGGGAGATAGCAGATGTCTAAGGTGTTCCTAAATCAATTGTTACAGAAATAAAGATTAACTGGGATAAAAATGGGGTGCTCTCTTCGAAACGATAGAAGAACTACAACGGAAAAAGGATAACAACATCGCTCTAACAGAACAATTAAGAATATTTACTTAGAAAAATGGAAAGGATTAGTATGAGGCTAACTGGATTGGTTCCAAAAGCTATGATTGCTATTTCGAAAATAGTTTTCTAAAAACGACTCTAGCTGAATAAAAATGACCAGGATGGACATAATATTTCGAGGAATCTAAAACGTGCTGAAGCTATGAAGAAAACACGATTTGACTGGTATGGAGAACACTAATAAATTAAGTGTAGAATAAATTAAAATATTAAATGTATTCGTACAATTATTTATTATTTATTTATTTTACTTTTATGAGTATGCTCTTTCTAGCGTTAAATTTCAGCATTGGGAATCCAGCGACAATCTGGAAAGTTTACATTTGTCATTCAAGTACGTACTATACACTCTCTATTGGTGAGAAATGTAGTGATTGGATATGCCATGGAGGTATGTTATACCCAAGAATGAATTATTTAATGCATATTTCCAGTATAATCTAAATTTCTGGTAATTGGCTCATGAAAAAAATCATGATATGTGCTTTAATATTAAAAATTTTGGGAGAAATATACTTTAAGTGATCCGTATACATAAATATATAAACAATTGAAAATTTTAAATTGTAAACACAATGATGTATTTAATATATATATATATATATAAACATCACAAAACGCACTTTAATTTTATAAACATTAAAAGTATTTTTAACTTTAATTTTAAATTATTTTAAATTATTCTTATGTAACCTGTCTTTTAAGTACTTTAAGTACTCTGGGTATCATAAATTAAGGCACAAACCAAAAGATAGCGTTAAATCGCCAAAAAATAAGCATATTTCAATGTTGGTAAGTAAAAGTAGTTGTCTGAACGATATCACATTAGGCAAAGTAGTGGCGATGCAGTTGAAAAACGTCATTTGTGAGGAGCATAAACATTGACATCTCAGAGGAAGGCGTCAATTGTCGTTGCATGTCTGGGATAAGAAATCTGGTACAGCGAAATTGTAACAAGGAGCTCCAGGCATCATTTGACCGAAACACTGCGATTTCAAGCTATTGATACACTAGAGTTTGGGAAAAGTCAAATATAACGGACTAGATGGCTGAATGTGAGTCCGTCTCTGATTCATAGACTTTGGCAACAATTTCTTACCACAGATTTGACATCTATGAAGTTCAGACAACAACAGTCACGGGCTACTACGAGTAGAGATATCCGATATTTGTCATTATTTGCACGAAGAAATAGGCTGATCTCAGATATTCGAATCTTTACATCCAGGTTTAGCTTTGAAAGAGACAGTAGGCGTATTTTTCTTTGGAGAGAACCAGGAACTCAGTTTTTCTATGACAAAGCCGTGTAAGAGACATATATGGACCAGGCAGTGTCCGTGTTTAGAGTGGTATCTCGTAATGTAGAGGCACAGAACACCATATATTTTCTTATAGAAATATTAATGCTCACACTTATAGAGATGGTATCCTGAATGCTTCTGATTGGAAATATACTAGGGTGATTGGTGATGTTTTTGTGTTACATTATGACATGCCTTGTGGCCTTGCATTATATGACAATGCAAGGCCACACATGGTGGCATAGTGGATGGGGATCTTGATCTTAAAACAATTCAGTGCATGCAGTGGCCAACTCGATCATCGGACCTTAACACTATCGAGAATGTTTGAGACGCACTTGGTCAACGTGTAGCTAGTCTCCCACCTACATCTCTAACCGCGCTTTCAACTGATTGAATAGCTCGCACTTCCAACAGATTTGATAGACCACTTAACTGGGAACACCCCACATCGCTGCAGGCGCTTTATTGCTCCTCGAGGGGGTCATAACCCATATTAAAGGTACTTTTCTTACATAAAACTGACACATCATATTTGTTCATGGTAGACATATGCTAATTTCTATAACGCCATAATTATCTGGTGATTTCTTTTTTACGTTATTTTATTCCTTTCTATGCGTTGTTTAATGTGTGAAAGTTTCATTAAATTATACGCATAACTTTTTGAGTTATCGTCATTTTCGTGATTTTTCCTTAATTAATATGATAAATTTGTTATTTATTTTTAAATTTTTTTAAAACTTTTGTTTATACATTTAGAAGTCTTAAAATTGTTTGTAATATTAATACATTAGGTTGTAAAGTATGGAATGGAGCAAAGTTCATGTTATTTAATTCAATTGCAAGTAACCTCATTTAGACGCCGTATTTTGGCATAATTTGTTTTTTGTGTTAAAGATAGATCTTTTCTACTTTTTAACGCATCTTTCAGTTTGAAAAAAATTAACAGATAATCTTAAAATCTTAGTTTTTATTGGAAAAAAGTAGAATTCTATTATGTGTGCATTTCTTGTTCCATTTCATACTTGACAATCTAAAAAGTTCAAAGTTATTATTTAATTTTTTATTATGAAAAGAATTTTCTAATATAATTGTTTTATTTATTTTTTTTAAAAAATCAATCCCTTCAATATGGTAAAACAGAACCGTTTGTTTTTAAATTTAAATATATGAATAAATACATACCATAATATTTCGATTTTAAAACGTATTATCCTTAAAAGCATATAATGTTTTCTTTATTGAACCAATTTAATTACTTTTCTATTGCTATTAATTCCTGAATTTAATCTCAGTACTTTACGATTAAGCATATAAAAATAGAGAGAGAAAATTAAACAAACCATATATCAATGCATATAAATGTTAGAGTGATATTTAAATTCATGTTGTATATTTTTATAAAAGAACTATTCAGTACGTATTATTTCTCCATAAAAAGTTTATGTACCATGAAAATTTAATATCAATATATATATTTAATTATTACTGTGCAGTTTAATTCTCTCTTCTAAAATTTGAAATTAATAATGGGGGTACAACAAAATATTATTAGCACTTCATACTTTAATAATTACTGTAAATGAGATCATGACATAGTTTATACTTCTGAGTAAAAAAGTAAATCAGTAAAACACATTTACATACTTGTAGTTTTTAAATATTTTAGAATTAAAAAGACTGCAGACAGACAAAAAAAGCCAAATCAAATAATATTTTTATGCAAATGAGAGAGAGAGAAATATTACATTTTTGTAACACCTTAATTTAAAATTTGCGGGAATTCTAACTATTTAGGCTAATCATGAAAATTTCATCCTTGAATTGCTTTACTGAAAAATGTTTTTAATATTTGCCAGCAGCGCATGCGTATTTCATGTCTGTGGAATATTTTAAGCTTTTTGAAGCAATATGATTTTTATATCAAAATTTAAATATTTTATGCAGAGATTAGAAGAAACAGTAAAAGAAACTCAATTTTCATTTCATTTGGAAGGAATATTAACGACAAAATAAAAGTATAAAATTAAGTGTTATGCTGATAGACCACAATGCTTCTCAAACATTCAATATTCGCGACCCAGTTTTCAATCATAATTTTCCTCGCGCCCCCTTTCACTACAGTAACAATGTAATAAATGCTATAATAATATATAGTACTTTGACGCTAATACTATAATACGACCTTACTTATAAACCGTACAAATTATCAAGTATTAAATTTTTTATACCATTTTGTATATGATACACCCATGGCAAAATATTAAACATGTTCTTAACTTAATATTGATATTTAGTATCAAGTATATTCTGCCGTACTGATACATTTTTAAGTTTAGTATATCAGAGTCAGTGTTTATTTTTTGTATTCTGTCAGATTATATTTTGTTTTGCTTTCCTTTTAGTAAATTGATAATTTTTTAAATATTTTATATTCGACTTTTCGATATGCTTGCGCCCCCCTTGCAGGGTACCACTTCCCCTAGGGGGGTGCCTCACAGTTTGAGAAACACTGTGATATACAGAGGGAAGTCTTGTAATAGGCTTATATATAGAACAGTCTTGCAAAAAGGTATGTTTCAGGCAAGTATTTTTAATTAATATATATATATATATATATATATATATATATATATATATATATATATATATATATATATATATATATATATATATATATATATACACTCTGTCGCAAAAAAATATATGCACCCAGAAGAAATCAAGCTACAATCACGAAACTCGGCAAGAATGTAGTCTGGTAAGAGATATGCAAATGATTAAAATTTCGAAGCCAATGAGACAAGGCTAAGTGTGCTATGCGCATATTAGTTGCGCAACTGGGAGAGTTTAAAAGCATGAGTACGAGCGCCGTACGGCTATCCAAACGAATCTGATGACTTTCACAGACGATATTGAGACTTAGGATGCCTCTAATTACGTAACCGGCGGCAGTACGAGCAGCTGACGGACTTTGATAGGGGCCGTATAATAAGCCTCAGAGAAGCAGGTTGGTCGAATAGACGTATCGGCCGCCACCTCGGTCGGAGCGATATGGTAGTTGCTCGGTGTTGGCAACAGTGGATCACAGAAGGTAGAGTGTACCGTCGCGGAGGGTCAGGACGTCCCAGGAACACAAATGATCGCGAGGATCGTGCAATCAGAAGAGTGGCCACTTCGGCACCAACAACGTCGCTAGCATCGATTCAACGCCACTTACCTCCTTCCAGACATCCAGTGCCATCAAGAGAAACCATAAGGTGACGACTGACCGAAGTTGGCTTGAGGAGCCGACGTCCGCTAAGACGCTTACCACTGACCCCACATCATAGGAAGTCGACTGTATTTTTGCCGACCTCGGGCAACTTGAAGTGTGACAGACTGGAGACGTGTCATCTTCAGTGATGAATCCCGATTCAGTCTCAGTGATGATGACCACCGCACACGTGTCTGGAGGCGCACCGGCCAGCGGTCCGATCCGGCATTTATTGTCGAGCGGCATACAGCAATTTCACAAGGTGTGACAGTGTGGGGAGCAATTTCTTGGGACACACGATCATCTTTAGTGGTCCTTCAAAGCACTT
The DNA here is from genome assembly GCA_019973935.1 of Trichonephila clavipes. NCBI lineage: Eukaryota > Metazoa > Arthropoda > Arachnida > Araneae > Nephilidae > Trichonephila > Trichonephila clavipes. The sequence goes on along the minus strand of BMAU01010281.1, from coordinate 70,627 downwards.
TGACAGCTCGCAGATACGTGGACGATATTTTAACGCCGATTGTGCTACCCATGCTATCAAGTCGCCCAGGTGCCATTTATCAACAAGATAATGCTCGTCCACATACCGCGCGACTCTCCCAACAATGTCTTCAAGGATATGACGTCCTACCATGGCCTGCCAGGTCACCAGATCTTTCGCCAATAGAGCATGTCTGGGACGCGCTGGGAAGGCAACTGCAGCCGTCCCGAGATACAGGAGAATTAACTGCGCAGATGCAAAGACTATGGCAGGATCTTCCACAGGGGGTCATAAGTGATCTAATTAAATCGATGCCACGCCGAATTTCGGCTTGTATAGCTGCCAGAGGTGGCTTTACTACTTACTGATTTTTAACCTTTTTTGCAAGCTGTAACCGCTTAATAAAATGATATTTTGTTCTGAATTTTTAATCATTTGTTTATTTTCATATACACTACATGCATACCAAATTTCGTGAATGTAGCTCAATTTCTTCTGGGTGCATATATTTTTTTGCGACAGAGTGTATATCCTAATACTAGATATGTAGCAACATTTAAGTAACAACTTAAGTATTGAAACTAATAAATACATAAATTCAAAAATATGAAGTTGTTTTACATATGAGGTAGTATTTACTTTTATTATATTGATACATGCAACACGTAGTATGAGTACTTTTCGTTGTAATCACTAAAGTTCAATATAGCATATTGAGTTTTATATAATGAGTTATGTAACAATCACCATTTTAGAAACATTTTGAATCATACAAGTTTTATGCCATTTGAACTTATTTTAGCGGGGCTTTTAATGATAATAATAAAATAAAAGATGGATAGATTTAATATCATACAAATCAGACAAAGCTTAAGTTAAAAGAAGACTAAGAACAAGAAACTAATATGTGAAAAAATATCAATTGACCCGAGTAGAAAAACATTACTATTTCTAAAACTCTCACTGACTTAGGGCAGTAAAGTAGGGTTCAGCTCAGTTTACAGGATCCTAACCTTCCACTTCAGTAGAAAATTGATATATAATATTGGACAAAAATGAAGAATATAAACGATGATTGAAAAATGCCTTACTGATATATTAACCACTTCAGCAAACAGTGAGCTGTTAATCAAGTTAACTAATTTAAATAAATGTTATATTAATTACCATACAGTGTAAAAGATACAATTAAGAGAACAAACAGAAATAATAGAACTTACACAAAATTTTGTAATTGTGATTCTAGTGTAATACTTTCATTTTTCACATTCGCTTCTTTCCGCATTTCTTGATTTCACTGTACACTTTTTTTTTTTTTTTTTTGACAAATTACCAGTTTTTTTTTTTTTTTTTTTTTTTTGGGAAATACAGCAGGCATTCTCCACAGGAAACAGACGTTCTAGAATAACTTTCGTATTCATTTCTCGTAGCATTTAGTGGCCGCGGTAGCCGAGTGGTATAGGTATCTGACTGTGGCTTGCTTTGTCACAGGTTCGAGCCCAGTACCACTAAAGACCCGCCGTGTAGGGCAGCGATGCACGTTAAATCTGTCGAGAGCTGAAACGTCCTCCCGTTGGTGTTGTGTGGTAGTTAGGAGAGAGGGGTGCCAGCTCAGGTGTCGTCCACGTCACTTGACCATGGTTCAAAATTACGTGGTCCGTCGCCAAAAGCCCTCGTGTAGCTGAACAGTGCGACGTTAATATTCAATCAATCAATCACTCGTAGCATTTAACCTAAAAAAAATCACACGAAAAAGCAATTTCAATGCTTAAAAATGGCATTATGCTCTTTCTTTAAATACTATTAAATAGTGGCATTATGAAAGTCCATGATGTGTGCTGCGATAGTAATTTTTTACGTCTTATCGGTATACACTAGATGAAAATTCAATTTCGTTTAGTTTTTCTTTCTTAGTATTGTACAGAAAATCGTTCACATTTTGTGTAAACGATTTTGTAATTTATTTTAAGATAAAACTTTGGAAACTTCAGAATAATCATCTGCAAATGTTTTCTTTTGATTGGAATATAAAATGCATTTTTTATTTTAAAAATGACACCTATATAAAATTGATGTATGATTTAAAAAAAAAGTACATGCGCGTTCCGAGAAGAAATATTCTTATAAAAAATATAAAGAGGTGTAAAAATCTCAGTTTTTGCATTTCAAAAAAGGTATGTATAATATATTAAATTAGAAAGGGAAAAAAGTCTTCTAATTGAAAGTAAAAATGAAAACATGTTCACGAAACTTCGTCCTAAGTATGCTGAAACACCGGCAACTATCAAGAAAGGGCAGTCATTGATCCTAAGAAAAAAATTCAATGCATCGGAACTAGGAATACCTTCCGGAAATGTAATTAAAATCAGTCATAAGGATTTAAAGCCTAACCTAACTTTCATCCCCTTTTTTAAAAGATACTGCTAAAAGAAAAGGAAAATGTTGTAAATTATATATAACAGATACCTAGATGCTTAAAAATGGAAATTTGTTGTTACATCGATGAAGTATAAGTATGCGTGACTGCAATGAAAGAAAATCAATTTTCTATTGCTCAACTGACGGGAATGACCTACGAAATGACTCTGTAAGTATACAGAAAGTTCCCAAAGAGATTCATGATAGTTGTAGGATTTTATAACAACCGTAAATAAAAATTTAAAAAGTGTCAAGTAAAGCCAGAATTAATTCCATCTACTATCAGCACTTCTACTATAACCAATTTTTAATGAAGAAATTTCAGTCTTACATAGAAAAGAGATTAATTAAGTTGACACATTTCATAAAGTTGACCTCTAATCACATGAGTAATTCAACTGTTGCTTATTTATCGAGGAAGGAATGATGAACAGGAAAAAAAGTATATCCCATTTGATGAAATGCGTGCAGAATCACCCTACACTTCTCAATTGGACTTCTTGTGCTTTCGGTTTATTAAAACGTGCCTTACGAAAACGGCATCAAAGAATACTGAATGAACTTTGGAAAATGGTTCAAGAAGAATAGAGTAAAAATTTCATAACAGTACTAAGAAAAGTTTATTTTCATAGAAAATTCTAGATACAGCTATTTTCAAGAATCATGGCTAACATATATCAGCACATTTCGTCGAAAAATTCAATATTTATTGCTAAAAAGTATCAAATTTTTTCCATAAAGTTTGAACGACCTTCTGTATTTTGCATGGTTAGCAGCGAAATTCAACAGACATGTATTATATAAATTGAATGCTTTAGTTCCTAAATTTATCGCTTGAAAATGCAAGGTAAAATTATGTTATTTTAATTTAGAAAGGGAATTTTGCGGCGTTTAAAATAACTCTTTTATTTTATTAGCCACCGCAAACATCTACTACAATGAAATATGTTCTTTTAAAATGAGATGTTTTTTGTATGTCTTTAGACTCAAAAATTTCAACAAGCATTTTGTTTTAATACAATCAATTATAACTAATAAAAACCATTGTTGTCTTTAAAAATCCCCCAGAGAATCAGATAACGTAAATAGATTTATTTGCACGAAAATAAACATCTTAGTGATGGAATAGATCTTTAGTGGCATTATAAATGAGTGTATCATGTCGCTGTATAAAGGGTACCTTTGAGCGGAATCATATACCATTACTAATGAGAACTAGTTGTTTGTCAGTGTCCTTGTTAACGGTGGTATATGATCCCCGTGCTCTGCAATTTTCATTATTTATTTGTGTCTGTTTCCCGTAGTCATCTGGTCACAACAGTAAACACTAAGATATTATTTTGATATATTTCAGTTAGCTATTTATTGTAGAGACTATAATATACTGTTCAAGATAATTGGAATTTATGTAGATATCTAAATGAAATAAAATAAATATGAGCTTATTGATTAAAATATAAGATTACTTGAAAAAAATGTGAAAAAAATAAAACACATTTATTACAATAAACTAACTTTTGAAGTAATTATAATATTGATCCATATATATTAATGTATCTTTGTAACTTTATGTAAAAAAGAAGATTTTTCTATGATGTTTGTGATTTAGCATAAAGAAGTTTAATTATGGAAAGCAAAATTAAATTCCAAAATTCACTTAGTAAATATTTTTTCACAAGAAAGTAGGATAGTTAATTAACCATTGAGTTAATTAACCAAAATATATCAGTGTTAATTTTAATTAATATGCAGGTATAAAAAATTATTTTTATGATTATTTTAAACTTTTAAATTATGTATAAACATATAACCTTAGAAATTTGTTTATGAGTAATCATTATAGTGCTCCCGGTGTATCTTATCTACTGATATGATATTTATATACTTTAATTCATTGTAATTTTTTTCTATAAAAATTAATAACCAATTTGCACACTTAATATAATTCGAAATGTATTACAAACAGTGCATATTCAGTTACAAACATATGTTTTGTTAAAATGTCATTAAATCGCTTATGCAGTAGATGTTAAAATAAGAAATAAAGTTTTAGATGAATAAACGGTCCTAAGTGTGAGGTACAATGAACCTACGAGTCAAGGATTGGGGACCATTTTTACCCTTACATATTCTACAATAAGATTTTGTCATTGATTGGCACAGTTGGCGAAAGTCCCGTAGAATCATTGTTTGCCTAATTACTTCCTGTTCACTTAAATAAAATGATCACAATTATTAAGTTCCACGCTATAAAAGATTTAGTTAACTAGGAAAATAAAATAAGAGAAGAGTATACTTCACAAATTCCTAATCATTAAGGCACCGATCGCAAAAAGTAAGGAATAGGTAAAGAAGGATTATACCACAACATAATGTAAGCTGTCGGTGACTAATGTCTTGAAATACAGATGTCAAAAATAACGACACAAAGGGAGTGTGTCCCAAATGAAATGCCTCCCCACAGTATAATTTCTTATTTCTGAGACATGTCTGATGCGCCAGTCAGTTATGATTCTCTGGAGATACACAATGGTGCTTTCATTGAGTGAACTCATTTCATTTGATTGTACCAATTTATTTAAAACATTCAAATCAATTGCGTACACATACTTCTATGTTTCATAGGAAATTCTTAAGAAAAAAATTTCTTAATGACACAATGTTGTTTATTATGTAGTGTTGTAATTCTCCCATTTATCTTGGAGCATATGCTCCTAAAAATGAGTTAACCAGTGAAAAAAAAATTAAAAATTTAAAATGATTAAAACCAGTGTTTTTAATGATGGAAATCAAATACTTATTACTATTTTAGAGAAATTTGGCTTGAAAATTAACAGAAATGTTTGTGTGCCCTTGGCTGAACGTGACAATCGTCGAATCTTTACGTCAAGACAGAGGCTGTAAGAACATCTTTTGAAGCTCGCAGAGCCAAGAAAATTAAAAAGAGTAAAAAAAATTGAGCTGTTTCAGGAACACGAAGGTATATATTATTAGCCTGGAAAATTTTAGCGTGTAAGTTTTAAGCTTTATTTTCTCAAATTCAATTTTAAAACTTTAAAGCCCTTTTTCTCAGTTTGTGTTTTTTCAATTACGCGCATTGCGTTTCAAAAACTATCATACTTTGATGTATAAAACTTTACAGAATTATAAATTCTATCATAATCTTCAAATCCTAGCTAGTTATAGTATTATAAATTTTTAATTTTTTGAAATATTTCAACAAAATGGAATTTTTAAAAAAAAAAATTTAAAAAATGTATTTTTTTATTTTTAAAAATATTATTTTTATTTTATTTTTATAAGATAAGCTAGCATGTAATAAGTATATATTTGACTTTATAAATCAACTTATTGCTAGTAATTAGAATTATTATTGCAGAAAATATCATGCGCGTCGTAAAACTCACTATTTGTCTCTTACAAAAATTTTTCTTATTTTTATGTGTTTATTATTTTTAAAATTATGATTATATTTTAGATATTTTATACTTTTTTGAAACTTTATTCCTTTATAAGAAATGTGTAAAGAATCAAATTATTTCATTTTAATCTCAAAGAATTATTTCTAGTCGAAAATTGTTTGTATTTTGTGCTCTCGAAACATTTTCAACACCCCTGTGACCCCTTAAGGAGGTGATCAGACGTGCAAATTTGTAATGTTCTTGAATGTATTCACATTCAGATATACACACATAGGTATTTATTTACAGGTAAGTTTGTATAACATATTTGGCAAGAATCATATACGTAGTGCTTCATTCGAGAGTTTACTGCCAAAGTATTCCTAAAGCATGCTCAAAAATTTATAAAATAAAACTTGAGACAATTTTGAATAAAAGAAAAGCAGATTTGTCTTAGAGTTTGGGACAATAATTATGAATAGGTTATGGACAGCTTAGCTTCCTTATATGAATTCTATAAGAGATAGTTCGTAATTTATGGAAAATATTTGGTAATTTATTATCTCGTTTACATTTTGAGGTAAAACTTTGGAAATTACGGAATTATCGTCTATTATTGTTTTCTTTTGTTTGGAATGTAAAATAAAATATTTATTTGGAGAGTGGTCTATATATATAAAATTGAAAAAGGGTTATGTAATTGCGCTTTCCGAGGAGAAATATTTGTATGAGCAAACCTTTTTTTTTTTTTTAATGCGGTGTGAAAACCTCGGTAATATCAATTTGAAAGCCGAAAACGTCTAGCTGAAAGTAAAAATGAAAACATGACCACGAAACCCCATCCTACGACTGTTCGAAAGCAGACAACTATGAAGAAAGTGAGCACTGATCCTAAGAAAACAAGAAAACAAAATCCGCCAGTTGAAAGTTTCATTGCGTCAAAACTATGAATGCCTTCAAACACTGTGTGTGAAGTTATTCAATAAGATTTTAAGTTAATAAAGGTGTTTAAACCTAAATTTCTTCTGCTTTTCCAAAAACATGTTGATGAAAGAAAAACAAATTGTAGAAAAATTTATATGAAGAGCAAGTAGCTTCATAAAAATGGAAATTTTTAGTAACATTCGAGGAGGCATGTGTATACCTAAGTGACTGTAATAAAAGAAGAATTTTCTACTGCTCAACTGATTAAAATAACGGTACGAAATGATTTCGTCAGAGTACAGAAAATTTCTCAAATGGATTTATGACAGTTGCAGGATTTTGCTTCAACAGACAGATTAAAAATCTAATGTCTCAAGTAAAGTCAAAATTAATTCATACTAGTATCAGGGAGATATTTTAAAACAAATTTTGGTGAAAAGAAACTAAGCCTTATATAGAAAAGACATTCATAAATGTGAGCTTCATATGGACAAAGCCTAGACTTACACTTCTAAGTAAACTGTCATTTATTCAGGACAGGAAAAATCATACCTAGGAGTAAAGTGTATCCCATTTAATGAAAAACGTGCAAAATCACCTGACACTTATACAAGTGTTTTTTGTGCTTTCAGTTTATTAAAAAGATATACTTAGTGACGGGAGGCCAGAATTGTCCTATTTTAGAATTCGCCCCTGAGACGGCTTGGAATTTGTATGCGAGTCCCCCGGATCGGATGTGGTGAAATTACTTTTGGAGGGGTGCGTCAAGAAAGTTCCCGCGTTAAAAAGTTCACTAAACCCATAAATTGTGAGGTGGTGTAACACTGCGCCGGTCTCGGGACCAATCAGAGAAATTATACTGGACAAGACAAAGAGTCCTGCCCTAGGATTTTTGGGTAAAATGTCGCAACATAAAATGGGACGCACCCCGATTTTAGAGACAGAGAGCTGATCTCAGAGCTGCAGAAAATCAAAAAACTCCGAGATACCCGGCATCAACCATGTCCATTCCCCAGCACCCTCCCTCTCTCAAGCTAAGTTAATTTTTAATCTTCTTGTAGTAAAGTAAATTTTCATATGCGTGTGCTTAAAATAAATTTAATAATGTTTTATATATATAAAACTATACGATGAGTGTTTTATTTAGTGTGAGATGAGTGTTTTAATTTAGAATTTAGTTAACTTAACTTGTAGTCATGATGCGATGTTAACTTATAGAACTTGGGTCAATGTTAAAATTAATAAGTTTTAATAGCGTCGCATCATTAGGAAAACGTCATCCAATAACACTGAACGGACTTTGGAAAACGGTTCGAGAGGAATTTAGTGCAATTGGCATGACAGTACTAAGGAAAAGTTTACTTTCATGGAAAACTTGAGTTAGAGCTATTGTTCATGTAGTTACTCCTGTCAGTAACATCAGATCAAGTCCCATGAAATTTAACGAGGCTAAGGTCTACATTTTCATGTCTATCGTTACCTTAGCTTTGAGCATCATTCAGGTGACGGTACGATTTACTCGGTCCAGTCCAATTTTGAGGGATAAGACCCTGGAAGTGATCAGTGGCCTCCCACCTCTCTTCCCCTTCCACCAAAACCTCACGAGATGACTTCCAGCTCGATTGCTATTTAGAGCACCCCCATGCCGGGAAGGCACGCCATATTTACAAATGCCCATGCCGTCTGCGGGATTCAAACCCAGGCCCTATGACACTGCTCTCAGCGTCACTAACCGCTGTACCAGATGAGCGGCTAGAGCTAATTTGAAGAATCATGTCTACAAAGCAAATCGCTACAAAAAATGTGGAATTTATAGATAAAAATTAACTATCAAAATCGTTTCTATAAAGTGAGAACGATCTTCTGTACTATCACGAAAATGTTTAAAGATTTGCTGCAGTAAGTTAAACTTTTCTTTAATAAAACTGATTAGATTATTAATTTCACATAACATTCGAACACTAAGTTGATTTATAATAAAAAATGGTACTATAAAGTAACTCGATGGTTGTTGGTGACAGATCTCGTACTTTACAGCCTCAGAGAAGTGATGAGGACACCACAGAATGTGGCATGCTGCTTTTGGAACTTTATTCAACATTTGACCTTGAAGACTTTGATGCTCATCCAATTAACATGGAATAGTAAAGACAGAAAGAACACAAGTACATATCAGTTTTTTGTGAAAAACTCTTAACATGGTCAATAGATTGAATACATTAGGGAAAAACGTCAATTGAAAACACTTTTTTTTCAAAAAATTTGTTTCATTAAAATGATAAATATTCATTTAAACTAATATGATTATGATCTTTAATTTACAAATAGTTTTTGATCATTAAATCTCGAGAAAAAAAAAAAAAATCATCGTAATTAGAATTTATTTCCGAAGAATAATTTATAGGTAAATAACAAATGATTTACATTTTTAGAGCTACAGCTAAAGCAGAGCCTTCTATTATGCTACTACGTGTGCATATACATTTCGGCATAATTATAATTGATATTTATGTAGCATTTATTGTGATATACATGAAAAAAATATTTTTTTTCTTTTCTGAATATTTTTCTATAAAGTGCTTCATTATCCTTTCTTTGCTTAAGGTGTCCATTTACCTTCGGAACCGTGACTTTAAAAAAGCACATAAATGGATAATTTTCATTATATTTCGCGTCCTTAGGTTAGAATACATGTATAAAATAGATTTAAGGACATTTTGAGAAAAAAAAAATATTTAAGCATAATATTTTGGCAAAAAATTAACTTAGAATAACCTTTTTTCAAAATGTTCTCCCCTTTTATAAAAACGCTTCTAAAATAATAATATATTGCTTATATAAAGTAAAGACTTCTCAGAGAGTTTGAACTATTTTGTTTTTAAATTAACATTATTTTCACAGCTACAATCAATTAAAATAATTATCGGCATTTTTTTTTCTTAAAATCCCCCCCCCTGTTTTATTGTAAAACACGGATAAACCCTTTTCTAAGTTATATATTTCGAAAATTTTAGTCCAGCCTCTGTACAGAGGTCTGAGCTATATACAGGCAAAATATTATTACAATAGAAGCATTTTTCACAAAAGAAGAATATTTTGAAAATGGGTCATTCTACGATCAGTTTTTGTCAAAATATTGTACTTAAATAATTTTTATTGTAATACTATTCTTAAAATAATTTTATATACATTTTTCTAATCTAAGTGACACTAAATATCATAAATATTATCCATTTATACGCTTTTGCAAAATCACGGTTCCGAACATAGTCGGATACCTTAAAGACGGAAAAGAATTTCTGAATTTTTTCAACTTCAACTAAAAGTTTTGATCATTCATTGATTTCTTTAATACATGTTTGGATTTTATATAAAAAATATTACGTCTTTTGGAGAAGTGAACAATTCGAGTTTTTGTAAACATAAATATAAAGGTATATAATCAGACAACTTAATACTTGGTTAATTGATAAAAATGCTTACACATAATATATCATTACATGCTTACTAAGTGCTTAAGTTAAATCATTGGAAAATATAATCTTTAGGATTATAAAGGAGTTGCTAGTATAATATATTTATAAGAAAGAAAATAATAATTTGAAAGAAATGTTCTAAGGAGTTTAAAGCAGTTTATTCATATATATTCAAAGTAAATCAAAGCTGTGTACTTTTTTGCTAAAATGCAAATTTCTAAGAAATAAATAATGTAAATAAGTTTAAAAACAATTTATTAGCATATTTTATATATATTCAAAAAATACGTAATAATATTGTTTATAAAAAATCACCGAGTCTTTAAAATTGTTTTTAAAGGGACACAATGCGATTCAATTAATAAAAAATGGTCAAAATTTAAATGAAAAATTCTTAACCTATGTCACTTTTTGTGTAATTTTGTATAATCTCACAAAATTTTAAAAAGATCCAAGTAGAAAAATAATATTATATATTTTTATTTTCATTTTTATTCACTTCCTAATGGCAAACATAAAAACTTAAAACTGTATATAATATCTAGTTAATTTTTCTTTTAAGTAGCTAAGGCTTTTTTTTTATATTGTTCCAAATGGTTTGAAATTATTTCTGCTTTTACGGTTATTAGTGCATGTCACAAAAGTTTATATGTATTTTTGAATTGAATTTAGACTTCATACATTTTTCAAGAAAGCAATAAAACAAGTATTTTACAAATATTAGTTATGTTATATTAGAAAACATATGCAAATTTGTAAATCATAGACGTGCATATAAATTAAAGTTCATTTGGGGGATGCAAATTATTGTAGAAGTAACATTTTGCTACCCATTTATAATTTTTTAAATTTTCCATTATCAAATTAAATGGTTAATTTTTTTAGCAATTTTCACACAGAAATTGCTTTAAGTATTTCATATATATAGGTTACAAGCAAAAAAAATTGTAAAAACCATTTAATTAAAGAGTTTTTATTTATATAGTACCATGTCTCGTTAACGCAATACTTCTCAAACTTTCAATATGTGTGGGACCAAATTTTTACCTATAATTTTCATCTCGCTCTTAATTAATAGAATGTGATAAAGTTATTTATTTTAGAAATGATTATTTGACTATTTTGATTAAATTTCAAGAGAATGAAGTCCTTTGATTAGAACAAACCTTTGAGGAAAAGTACTTGGGAAAAAATAATAACGCGTATTGTTTCTTAAATATGTTTGCTGATTTAAATTAAAAATTAATCATTATTTTATGTTGGTCTGACACTCGGTTTGTAAAAGAAATTGGACCTTCACCTGAAATGGATTCCCGTCTCGAAAGGAAAGCAGCGCACCTCTACTGTTCTTTGCTGGAATTATCGTTTGTTATAAAATCTGTGTCCTTCTATGGTTGTGTGTGTTATATGTTTCTGTCTATCTATCTTTCGTAAACATACAGCAAAGCACCAGTTAAAGCTACACAATCCAAATCGAAGGAATACCATTTCCTACACAATGGTCACTAGCGCCAAAATCAGAGGAATTAAGTCATTATGTCAAAGAGTATTTTGTCACTTTATTTATATTAATTGTAGAAACATAAAGTGAATTTTTATTAGAGACGGGAAAATGCAATATTTTTATTTCTAATGGGGCTGCGGTTAATGTTTTACCATTGGATAAATATATAACTTAGAAGTGGGTTTATTCATATTTTACGACAACAGAGGGTAAAATTTTAATAAAAAACTCCAATAATTATTTCAATTGGTGGTAACTCTAAAAATAATGTGCATTTTTCAAAAATTCTAGTTGACCCTCTGTAGAGAGGTCTGAGCTACATACAGGTAAAATATTATTATAATAGAACCATTTTTCACAAAAGGAGAACATTTGGAAAAAAGATTATTCTAAGTTCAATTTTTTGTCAAAATATTATATTTAAATAAAATTTTTGCCAAAATGTTCTTAAAACAATTTTATGCATGTATTCTAATCTGAGTGACACTAAATATCATGAAAATTATCCATTTATGCGCTTTTTTAAAATCACGGTTCCGAACGAAGTCGAATACCTTACTTCCCCTTAAGCTGGTATCTATACCACCATTCCATACATAGGTGGAAGCCAAACGCCCCAGGTGATTTTAACGCCTAGTTTCCTCCCCAGATGGAGACATCTGAGCTCTAGCGATGCGAAACCGTACTAAAAATTTTAATTTTACTGAGAGAACCCAAGGCACACACACGAGAGAGAAGATGCACTCATAATTATTTGCATGTCACATAATCCTATGATACGGACGGAGCCGATTTTCTGCATCATGAAAACCCACCAACTTAGGTCAGGGTCGAACCCGCAACCTTATGAGTACAAGGCCCGCGACAAACCAACTGTGCCATCCGGGTGGAGGAAACGCAATATTTTGGTATATAAAAGGGTAAGCTTCTTAATATCCACCATGTTAAACAATATTGAAAAAACTCCTTTGATTTTCAAATGAAATTATTTACAATAATATGTATTATGTATAAATTAAATACATTGGAACAATTACTAACAATTGCGATGCATTTTAGTTTTAGAGGAATAAAGTTATCGACTGTCAAACTAACTCTCAAATTGAAAAAGTGCCTTTGATACTTCTCACATTACAGACAATAAAGGTATACATAATTGCGGTATTCCTGTAAAAGGAAAATAATCATAAATTTTAACGTTCTTATTTCGCAACACACCAAAATGAGATCTGTCGCAAGGGATTTCGTGATGAAAGACACTGTTTCTCGTGAAATATGTGCAATGATTTTAGTGCGCACGTCATAAAGAGAAATGTTTAAGTGAAATGCAGCATTGATAGTCAAAATATTTAAATCAACGTCGTGACAATTATTCATATTTATTTGAAGTTCAAGCCCATGTCTGGGAATTACGCTTGAGTGTTTCAATAGAAAAATTAATGTATATGGCAAAACATTCTTTTATTTGTTTGCTTTGAATTTTTCTGTGATACTTGGAAACAATTACTAGCATTTATAGGGTCAAGAAATGTTAATATCTAAATTATACCAAGTACGATGTTATTAGCAATTATTATAAACGTAGTTTAGCACTAGAACAGTGTCAATTGGACAGAGAAACCTATTTAATTTGCTCTCCTTTATGCATTTTTCTGGGGAATCGGAAAAGTTTTCGTATTTTTTATTTATTTTCCTTAGTGATCTCACAAAAACGGTTTTGGGGTTCTAGGATAGAAGGAACTGACAAAAGTGCAGATGAAATTGGTAATATTCCAGTAAATCCTAATATAAATGTCGCTAGAGATGGCACAGAATCAATAGCACAAAATAGTAGTGTTCCTGGCGGATTGGCGATTCGAAACGTTTCGCGGTTATTCAGTGGTCCATCGATTTTCAAGAAACATAATGCCAACGTCAGTTTTTTTATGATATAATCCAGAGGTTCCCCAACTTTTTTATCTCATAGACCCCTTACCATGTTTTTTTATTTCGGGTAGATCCCTACTTATACCTAATATTGAATTGTGACCATAAATGTCTTTTTAACAGTTGATACTACTTACTTCAAAAAAAAATTAAATTTCTAACTGTAGGAAGTATAGCATTTAAAACTTAAGAATCACATGTTAATGAATTAAAATTAAATTAATAGATACAAAATAGCTGATTCATAATATAACTGAGCAAAGAAACACTTGTAATGAGAGGAATGAATCTGGTGCTGAAATAACATATTTTCAACATTTAATATCAATCTAGACAGGTTTAAACCTAAAATATCTTTGTAAGTGTCCACACACACAGTTTTTGTTTTGTTTTTGTTTTTGAGATTGGTAAGCTCACTGTGAAACCCTCTCACTAGGAAAAGCTATTAAAAATTAATCTCGATGTTCCATAATTCGTGACAAATAACAGGTTTTTTTTAAGTTAAAATTGCTGACATCTTTTTCTGACTTTATTTTAAGAATTTTGTTAGGGCCTATTCTTATCAGCTACTATTGTAATATGAATTTTTTTTCAATGGGACTATGTATATTTCCTAATCGTCTATTGTGGTATTACTATTAAAAAGCAATCTCAAACCAATTTCAAGATCTGAGTAAAGAAGTGCTTCTCAAACTTTCAATACTGGCGCCCCCCCCTTTCGATCACAATTTTTATCGCGCCCTATACATAATAATTTACTGAATGCAATAATAATGCACTTTTACGATAAAGCAACAATATTTATTATAAACCGTACAAATTCATGACATAAGTATTAAATTTTGTATGTGTTACTTTTAAGCAAAAAAAAAAGTTAAGTAATAGGATAATTACTAAGTTATTTTTCCTTTCTCTGATTTTTAAATTGGAACATATTACAAAATGCGGTGGTTGCTTAGAAGACAAAATATAGATATCAGCTAAATATAGAAAATGAACTCAGAGGGTCAATTTCTTATCTTAAAACTCCTTTCAAAAATTTTGCTCTGTAAGACAAGCCCATGGAAGTAGCTAATAATTATTAACCTTGTTCTTAATTTAGTATTAATTAATTAGTCATAAAATACTCTGTGCACCACTCAAATATTAAAAGCAGTGTTTCTCAAACTTTCAATACTGGCGACCCAATTTTCAATCATAATTTTTGTCTCGCCCCCTGTACAACAATAATGTATTTACTGCAATAAAATGCACTTTGAGAGACAGACGCTAAAGTTACAATACGATCTTGATTATAAACCGTACAAATTAATACGATAAGTATATTAAATTTTGTGTATATGTAACTTTTAAGTAATATATATATATTAAGAAAATTACTTAAAATATATATTACTTAGAATTATGTTATTTTTCTTTCTCTAATTTTCAAATTGGAACAGATCGCAAAATGATGTATTTAATTAAAGATTTATTTCCTTCAGCATTCATTTCTCAAAGTACAAATGTCATTAGAAAACTAGTCTAGTCAATGTCGCTCTCAATCATATCCATCACATCTGGCATTATAGGATACGTTTGCGTGAGTCTGGGCAACCTATGGGACGTCTGCGCAAAACATGTTAAAATGCTTTTCCTGGTAAAATTCCAGTCAGTTTTGGTCGACTGGATACTCCTATAGCTACCAAATCTAGCTTGAAGATACATTTTTTTTAATTTCCACGTTAATTGTAATTCACAGTAATTAAGTATTTACGGCAGTAGATTAAAACAATATCATACATACATTTTTAAGTCGTAAGCAAACATTCGACCATAATAAAGAATCAACAAGTACACAGACGAACGAGCATGGTTCCTAAAATTAAATCAAGGCGATCTTCTCAAAAATACTTAAATTTTGGATTTACCACTACTGAAGTAAATGATGGAAAAAAAGCCCCAGCTCGATATGTGTTAAAACTTACAAATCTGTGCAGAACAACATGTGAAAGTTGTTTTTAAAACATGTAAAATCATTTAGCTATGTTGGCAAAGAATTTTAAAAAGTATTTTCTGGATGAGGACAGCTTGGTGGCAAGTTACGAGTGGATTAGGGATCTATTTCAAGATATTCCAGAAGGGCTCTCAACTTCCGAAGAAGAAATCTTCATAGATTTCACATCCAGTGAAAAATTAAAAGGCAATTTTGTAATAAATCACTCTTTGAATTTGGGGTAGAGGTGGATGAGGAATTACCTGTACGGAAAACAAAAGCACTTCGTATACTATTACCATTTTCAACATCCTACCTTTTTCAAACCGGACTTTCTTCAGTGGATGCCTTGAAGACAAAATATAGATCTCAGCTAAATATAGAAAAATAACTCTTTAAGGGTCAATTTCTGATATTAAACCTTCCTTTGAAAAACTTTCCTCTACAAGACAAGCCCGTGGAAGTCCGTAATAATTATTAAACTTTTCCTAATTTAGTAATTAGATTGATTGATTGAATATTAACGTCGCACTGTTCAGCTGCACGAGGGCTTTTGACGACGGATCACGTAATTTTGAACCATGGTCAAGTGACGTGGCTGACACCTGAGCTGGCACCCTCTCTCCTAACTATCACACCACACCAACGGGAAAACGTTTCAACTCTCAACAGATTTAACGTGCATCGCTGCCCTACACGGCGGGTCTTTAGAGGTACTGGGCTCAAACTCGTGACAAGGCAAGCCACGGTCCGATACCTATACCACTCGGCTACCGCGGCCAAATTCAGTAATAAGAAATTATTTATAAAATACCTTCTTCAGTACTGATACATCAAACGTATACTGGCTGAAACACCGACTCTTCGCACGAGTTAATTTTTTAAAAAAATAAACATTATTCTTGATATAATAGCTGAACTGTAAGGAGAGTAAAACTGTGTGCACGACATTGTATACAAAAATGTAAAATGATTTTTTTTATAGATAAATGTTATAATTGTAAATAACTGTTTAAAAGAACTGTAATTTTAAACCTCACACATTTAGCATTTAGAATTGATGTAAATTATGAAAAAGAACATAAAATTTCGATGAAGAATTATTGTGTTACTTTTTAACATTTAAAGCGAGAAGAAATGTTTTAACCCGGGAGCAGGCGCGTACTCGATACTAACATTAATGGCAGTGCGGGGGGCTCAGTCACCCCAATCATTTGTTTAGAATTATTTTTACTGTACACGATACAAATCGGAATTCTAGTGAATATTTTAATTTATAGAATTTATACTTACTTTCTTTCAATGATTATTCAATTCTTTGATGTTTTGAGAAAAAATCCAATAAAACTGAACTAAAAAGATTCAAAAGTACAAGACGATAATAAAGGACGCAAATCAGACACTTTTCAATTATCCTACAGAAATGTTAAGCCAATCAATCCTTTTCCAAATATCGCAGAACTCTATAATTTACATTTTCCTTAAGCGAAAAGCAAACGCATAAAAGATGGGAGGGAACTCTAATATTGATACTAACCATACCATAAGATTGAAGGTCAATCAAATGATTAGCAAACGTACTATGCAGCCTGTCTGAAAAGTGAATCATGACTTCATTTTCTTTTTCTACAACTAATGTACAGTATTTCAATAATAATTAGAGTGGTGAATTGTTTATCTTCTTAGAATTTTGCTCAGGGTCTGGGTTTCGTTTTTTCTTTTAACGAGTAATATTTTATGTTAAAACGTAATAAAAAATCTCTCATTGAGGAAATACAGCAAATAAAACAAAATGTTTTTTTTTTTTTCTTTAATTTGGTTTTGGGATCAAAGATAGCTATTTGATGACGGAAAAAAGCCAGATTATAAACATAAATTATGTCAGTGGTTTTTTTTTTTGTTTATTATGGAAGAAATCATTTTGTTTTACTTCTCTTTCCGGTTATTTTTTTTTTAAAAAAATCTTTAAATTTTCGATTCGCTCGCGCCCCCCAGAGGGCGCGCCCCCCACTTTGAGAAACACTGGAGTAAAGG
Organism: Trichonephila clavipes; assembly: GCA_019973935.1. NCBI lineage: Eukaryota > Metazoa > Arthropoda > Arachnida > Araneae > Nephilidae > Trichonephila > Trichonephila clavipes. The sequence continues at coordinate 52,969 of BMAU01010281.1, read as the reverse complement.
GAATTTAAATACGTAAAGTATGTTAATATGTCCTGATACATTGTCTGTGACAAATTGAGAAAATTCCTGACCACCAATATTATACTTCTTTAGTTTGATTCTGAAAATAATTCTGAAATGATACTTGATTTTGTAACATTTATGCTGTCATCTAGTAACCACACATTAACATCACTAAATATCTAATATATATTATAAATGGGAAAGTTTGTGAGGATGTTTGTGGGTATTTCACATAAAAACAACTGAATGGATTTTAAGGAAACTTTACAGTAGTATAGCTTATACATCAGAATAACACTTAGGCTATAATTTATGGCATAGGCTATAATTTATAAAAAATTGTAAAAAGTGTCAAAAATATAACGATATTTATAAAGTAAGTAGGAAAAAAGTCTGGCTTTTGCAAGCAAATCTGGCTTGCGCTGCAAAAAAGCTCACCAAAGCATATATCTATCTTTTGTTTGTGAAAAACTCTTTTTGTTTTTTGGCTACGCAAGGGGCTCGCTTCTAATTAATTCCTGTGATCAGCATAATGCATATTTTTTTTTATTTCAGAATAAAACTAAGTTTTGAAGGGAGATGTTGTTATAAATCTCTCTTTATTTTAATGTTTCTGTTATAATTTTTTATGCACATTTGGTAGTAAGAAATTGATCTTTTTTAAAAATAAATGCTTTTATTGGTTCTGGTACTTAAAGTAAATAAACTTTCTCTCTCACACTGCATCATTTGGACATATTTTCAAAATTTGTTTGTGGTTAGTAGTTAATTATAACGCTATAATTTTAATTGAATAGGCAGATATTGCGTTTTAAAGTATAAAAATAATTATAATTACTATACTGTATTTTTTGGAGTGTGTGAGTGAGTGAATATTAACATCGCACTGTTCAGCTACACGAGGGCTTTTGGTAACGTATCACGTAATTTTGAACCATGGTCAAGTGACGTGGACGACACCTGAGCAGGCACTCTATTCTCCTAACTACCACACCACACCACACCAACTTAGAAGGAATATTCTTTGCAATCCACTCTTCCAAGATATATGGCAGCACGGGTTCTATGATGAGTATTTTAGCGGAGAAGCCGAATAGTTTTGTAGGAGATATTGCGTTTTAAGCTGACGGCGTTTTCAGCGGATTGCAAAGATTATTATTTTTGTCCCGAAAAAATGGTTTATGTCAAAATTTAAGTATCTAATGTTTCTGTATGTTAGTGAAGACCTTGGAAAATGATTTGACTACTTATTTTAAAGGAACGGTGTGGATAATTAATTTTACAGTGGAATATCTTTAATTTATTTATTAGCTCTAACGGATTAAATTTTCCAAAGTTAAGTATTTTGTTTGTGTATATCCCTTAATTTGTAAATGTAGTAATAAAAAAATATTGTATGAAGAAAACCTGCATTAAATCATAATGCGGTTGGATAAAGTATTAAAGTGCATTTCTTCCCTACACGGCGGGTCTTACAAATCTCTCACATAAAGCTCGAGTTATGAAAGTAGCTAGGCATTTGCCAACTTGACTCTATCGTTAACATTCCGCTATGTTTTTCATTGGATCGTCATTATAATTTAAGAAACGGCGTTGCTTGCGAATATTACAATTTTAACATAAAATAAATATTTCAGAAATTAATATTAATGTATTATACTTTCAGATAAAAATTATTTACACTACTTTAAGCGTTCATTACGCAAAACTTCTAACAATGTGTTACTTTTGCTGAGCAGAGATCAGCTTAGGGAGGTATTTTGAAAAATCGACCTACAAGAGTGTTACGAGGAATTATAAAAAAAAAAATCCTTCATATCAGCTATTAGATCTACATACTTAAAATTTAACAAAGGTGTTTTTTTCTTTCTTTTTTTGTTTAGCTGAGATATGCAAAAAGCTTTTTTTGTTTAATTTGCAATTCACATAAAATTCACTCATTAAAAACTTTTTTTCTTTCAATCTGTGTTGTTTAATTTTTCAGTTCACCCGTGCGAAGAACGGGTATACCAGCTAGTAGTAAATAAATGGTAAAATTTGGTTTTTCCACTGTATCAATTTTTTTAATGAATAAAATCATGATCTGGTTGAATGAGAGCTTTACATCTCAGACCCCACATTATTTTTTCGCTGTCGTTGACACCTTGCAGGGTATCACAGATCTCTGGGGACTACATAGACCACTTTGGGAATCACTGATATAAACGGTCCTAAGCACTGATCAGAATGAACTTTCAGATTTCTGCGTATTCTCCAAATTTCCGCATCATGGTAGCTTTAGATCTTGAAATTATTGATTTTATAAAAGTAAGCTAAATAGTTATACGGGTTTTATTTTGTATGCACGGACCATAAAAATGAATCATTTTCCTGATAATTAAATTTATTCTGGGATCAATTTTAATTAATCTTCATGTTTTTAGGTAAAGATAGGTTTGGTAAGGCTTATAGGCAGGGATCAAAAGGTGTAAAAGACCACAGTAGATAAATATATAATTTCTAAACTATTAGACTCATGGACTTGGAATCTTTTAAGCTTGTTTCTTATGTTGAGTAGGAATCTGCAAAAAATAAGGGGTGATGAAAGTTGACAACCAAGTAGAGTTGCGAGGTTTTAAGTAAGCGTTATTGATAAAGTTCCAATTTTTGATCTATAAGACATACAGATTTAAAATTTGACAGGCAAGTTTCTTTTGTTTGTAAGAGCATTCTTTACAAAAACTGACTACCAAGAGTTGCGAAGGATTCAAATTTCTAATTTCCAGAAATTGAGAAAAATAGCTACTTATTGCTGATATAAGTTCAGTTCTGTGCTTCTATCTATTAGTATCATGTCTAAATACAACTATGCAGATGCCTGAAAATGTAGTGAAATATAAAAGAAAAAAAAGCAAACAATTTAGATTTTAAGAGTCAGAGATCAGAAGTTCACATATGTGAACTACAGGACTCAATAGGTTAAATTATCGCCTTGGGAAAAGAATAACACATATTTTATAGCAACAAAATTTGTTTTGTTCATAATAGTTAAAAAGGAAATAAACCACTGTTATATAGTTAACAAAGAAGCCTATATCCCGGAAGGTCATTTTATTCCCCTCTTTAGAAATATTAATGGCCTTATAGTCCACCTTATTTTTTATGCACATGATTTATCAGTAAAATACTACTATGCCTCCAAATTAAGTATGATTATTATGTAAAGGGTGTTTTTTTAGAGGTATAGAACTTTAAATTGCAATAAAAAAAACGATGTATTATTCGATTGACATGGAATTTTTTTATTCGAAAGATAATCTTGTGACATTACATTTTAAATATGATTTCTGGCATAGGACTGCCACGGCTAGCTCGGATGTAGTCCAATCTGGACGACCAATTTTTGATGACTTTTTCCAACGTTTGTGACCATATATCGGCAATAACACGGCGAATGTTGCCTTCCAAATGGTCAAGCGTTTGTGGCTTATCCGCATAGACCAATGACTTTACATAGCCCCACAGAAAATAGTCTAGCGGTGTTAAATCACAAGATATTGGAGGCCGATTCACAGGTCCAAAACGGGAAATTAGGCGGTCACCAAACGTGTCTTTCATTAAATCGATTGTGGCACGAGCTGTGTGACATGTTGCGCCGTCTTGTTGGAACCACAGCTCCTGGACATCATGATTGTTCAATTTAGGAATGAAAAAGTTAGTAGTCATGGCTCTATACCGATCACCATTGACTGTAACGTTGTGGCCTTCATCGTTTTTGAAGAAGGATTCCTCAAGCCCATAAAGCGCACCAAACAGTCAGTTTTCCTGGATGTAACGGTGTTTCGACATACACTTGTGGATTAGCTTCACTCCAAATGCGGCAGTTTTGTTTGTTGACGTAGCCATTTATCCAGAAGTGCGCTTTATCGCTAAACAAAATTCGCTTATGAAAATCGGGAACCACAGTAATCTCGTTTTGGGCCCATTCGACGAATCTACGCCTTGCTTGATGATCGTTTTGATGAATTGCCGAACCAAACTGAGAATAAATCACTTGACAGCTGTTAAATCGGTCGCCATCTTGGAAAGTAATGCCAACTTAAACTTCTATACCTGGAAAAGAAACACTCTTTACAAAAAACTGTCACAAGACTATAAAGGAATGCGTTATTTTTATTAAATATACTTAACATAAGCAATTTAATATGTTTATTATATTTAAGTCTTACAGATTAGAAAAAAAAACTTCTCAAGTAGTATAAATTAAATATAATAAAAAATTAATCCAATTAATTAGTTTTAACTATCCTGCAAATGGGATTTCGAAAAATGTTTCAAAAACAATCATCAACAAAATATTCTTATTGTGTGAAGTTCAATATCTTAATATGTGTCGCTATTAATAAGTTTTATATCTCTGTTATTATATTTATGTCATGAAACCTTTCTTTTTTTAAAAAAGGCGAATTATTTTTCAAAACATTTCTTGTAAAATTGCTGTCAATATATTTAAGTACTTCACAGTCATTATAATTAAATACTTCATAGTCATTAAAATTAAAATTAAATAACTATTTTAATTTAACATAATTTAAGTAAATAAATAGTAATTAAAACCGAATGCATCTACCATCTTATTAAACAAAATAGTATTATGCTTAATATTTCAGCAGCAAAAGATCAATAAAGATAATCGCTTTTATAAAGAAACTAAAAGTTGTGACGATTTTGTTTTAATTAGCTTCAATATTTTCATAGCGTTAGATAATATTGTCTGATATACATAAAAAAAAATAATCATGTTTATAAAATACGATTTGCCAACCCTGTGTCTGTGATTTCTTATTATTTCAGACGATTTGTTTTTAAGAAACCATAAATTGTTTGATAAAAATAGAATAGAATATTTCATTTTATTCAAATAAAAAGTATGTGCATTTTTCACAACAACTGCACTTTATTATTGTATCCTGTAAAGGAGTATATTTTAATATTTCAAATTCATAAGCAAATTGCAAGTCTAAACATTAATTCTATCGTTATGCTTCAAATAAATTTCCTCCGTATTTATAGCATAACTGTATATTAGCCACACATATTATTTCTGCGTTGATAATATCTAAATACGTTAATATTATTTCTTCATTTTACTTTCAATCTCGCAACAAGTAATTACTTCGCTATTAGACCATTAAAATTTTCCAGCTTCCTTTTTGATTGATTTTCGAAAACCTTTGTTTTTTTTAAATTTATCTCGACTTAATTCTTTTCTTAAGTATCCCCATAAAAACCATCGCAAATAGAACTGTCGTATGATGATGGAAGCCGTTTTCTCAGGTGAAAGGAAATATGTATTTTTAATCTTTTAGCATTTTTATAGTTGACTTTGCAGTATGACTTGGAGTAGAATGTTGTTGAAATACAAAGCTTCCTTGAAGGCAAAGACGTTTACTTTCGTTTATCATGTGCTTTAAATCTTTATTCTGATAGTAATTAGTGTCACTATTAGCATTTAATAGCACAAAATTGGCTTTGTCAAGCCCTGAGAGAACATTCCACTCCATACCATTACACTTGATGGCCAACTTGCCTTTTGCAAAACAGCTGCGTCTTTGCGACGTTTTTCTCGTCAAATATATTACATCTTTGTTTTGCAAATTCTTGGTAAGACAGTGTTTCTCAAAGTGTGGGGCGGGCCCCCTTGGGGGGGCGCGATGACCCTACAAGGAAGGCGCAAGGGTATCGAAAATTTAAAAAAATTTTTTAAAAAAAATAACCGGAAAGAGAACTAAAACAAAATGCTTTCTTCCATAATAAAAAAAATACACACAACAACACTGACATAATTTATGTTTATTATCTGGCTTTTTTCCGTCATCAAATAGCTATCTTTGATCCCAAAACCAAATTAAAGAAAAAAAAACATTTTGTTTTATTTGCTGTATTTCCTCAATGAGAGATTTTTTTATTACGTTTTAACATAAAATATTACTCGTTAAAAGAAAAAACGAAACCCAGACCCTGAGAAAAATTCTAAGAAGATAAACAATTCACCACTGTAATTATTTTTGAAATACTGTACATTAGTTGTAGAAAATGAAAAGGAAGTCATGATTCACTTTTCAGCCAGGCTGCATAGTGCGTTTGCTAATCATTTGATTGAAGTTCAATCTTATGGTATGGTTATTATCAATATTAGTTCGCTCCCATATTTTATGCGTTTGCTTTTCGCTTAGGTAAATTGTAAATAATTGAGTTTTGCGATATTTGGAAAAGAATTGATTTTGGTTTAACATTTCTGTAGGATAATTGAAAAGTGTCTGATATGCGTCCTTTATTATGGTCTTGTACATTTGAATCATTTTAGTTCAGTTTTATTGACTTTTTCTCAAATCATCAAATAATTGAATAGTCCTTGAAAGAAGGTAAATATACTTTCTATAAATTAACATATTCACTAGAATTTGATTTGTATCGTGTACAGTAAAATAATTCTAAACAAATGATTAAAGTGACTGAGTCCCCCGCACTACCATTAATGTTAGTATCGAGTACGCGCCTGCTCCCGGGTTAAAACATTTCTTCTCGCTTCAAATGTTAAAAAGTAACACAATCATTCTTCATCGGAATTTTATATTCTTTTTCATAATTTAACATTAATTCTAAATGCTATTTGTGTGAGGTTTAAAATTACAGTTCTTTTAAACAGTTATTTACAATTATAGCATTTATCTAAAAAAAATTATTTTACATTTTTGTATACAATGTCGTGCACACAGTTTTACTCTCCTTACAGTTCAGCTATTATATCAAGAATAAAGTTTTATTTTTTTAAAAAATGAACTCGTGCGAAGAGCTGGTGTTTCAGCCAGTATACGTTTGATGTATCAGTACTGAAGAAGGTATTTTATAAATAATTTCTTATTACTGAATTTGGCCGCGGTAGCCGAGTGGTATAGGTATCGACCGTGGCTTGCCTTGTCACGAGTTCGAGCCCAGTACCTCTAAAGACCTGCCGTGTAGGGCAGCGATGCACGTTAAATCTGTTGAGAGTTGAAACGTTTTCCCGTTGGTGTGGTGTGATAGTTAGAGAGAGGGTGCCAGCTCAGGTGTCATCCACGTCACTTGACCATGGTTCAAAATTACGTGGTCCGTCGTCAAAAGCCCTCGTGCAGCTGAACAGTGCGACGTAAATATTCAATCAATCAATCTTATTATTAAATTAAGAACAAGTTAAATTATTATTACGGACTTCCATGGGCTTGTCTAGTAAAGGAAAGTTTTTCAACCGAAGGTTTAATATCAGAAATTTACACTTAAAGAGTTATTTTTCTATATTTAGCTGAGATCTATATTTTGTCTTCAAGGCATCCACTGCAGAAAATCCGGTTTGAAAAAGGTAGGATGTTGAAAATGGTAATATTATACGAAGTGCTTTTGTTTTCAGTACAGATAATTCCTCATCCACCTCTACCCCAATTTCAAAGAGCGATTTATTACAAATTGCCTTTTAATTTTTCACTGGATGTGAAATCTATGAAGATTTCTTCTTCGGAAGTTGAGAGCCCTTCTGGAGTATCTTGAAATAGATCCCTAATCAACTCGTAACTTTCTACTAAGCTGTCCTCATCCAGAAAATACTTTTTAAAATTCTTTGCCAACATAGCTAAATGATTTTACATGTTTTAAAACAACTTTCACATGTTGTTCTACAGATTTGTAAGTTTTAACACATATCGAGCTGGGGCTTTTTTTCCATCATTTACTTCGTAGTGGTAAATCCAAAATTTAAGTATTTTTGAGAAGATCGCCTTGATTTAATTTTCCGAACCATGATCGTTCGTATGTGTACTTGTTGATTCTTTATTATGCTCGAATGTTTGGTTACGACTTAAAAATGTATTTATGATATTGTTTTAATCTACTTCCTTAAATACTTAATTACCGTGAATTACAAATAACGTGGAAATTAAAAAATGTACATTCAAGCTAGATTCGGTAGCTATAGTAGTATGGAGTCGACCAAAACTGACTGAATTGTACGAGGAAAAGCATTTTTACATGTTTTGCGCAGATGTCCGATAGGTTGCCCAGACTCACGCAAACGTACCCTATAATGCCAGATGTGATGGATATGAAAGAGAGCGACATTGACTAGACTATTTTTCTAATGACATTTGTACTTTGAGAAATGTATGCTGAAGGAAATAAATCTTTAATTAAATACATCATTTTTCGATCTGTTCCAATTTAAAAATTAGAGAAAGGAAAATAACATAATTCTAAGTAATATATATTTTAAAAAGTTTTCTTAAAATATATATTACTTAAAAGTTACATAATTACAAAATTTAATATACTTATCGTATTAATTTGTACGGTTTATAATTAAGATCGTATTGTAACTTTAGCGTCTCTCTCTCAAAGTGCATTTTTATTGCAGTAAATACATTATTGTTGTACAGGGGGGCGAGACAAAAATTATGATTGAAAATTGGGTCGCCAGTATTGAAAGTTTGAGAAACACTGCTTTTAATGTATGAGTGGTGCAGAGAGTATTTTATGACTAATTAATTAATACTAAATTAAGAACAAGGTTAATAATTATTATCTACTTCCATGGGCTTGTCTTACAGAGCAAAGTTTTTGAAAGTAGTTTTAAGATAAGAATTTGACCCTCTGAGTTCATTTTCTATATTTAACTGATATCTATATTTTGTCTTCTAAGCAACCACCGCATTTTGTAATATGTTCCAATTTAAAAATCAGAGAAAGGAAAAATAACTTAGTAATTATCCTATTACTTAACCTTTTTTTTGCTTAAAAGTAACATATACAAAATTTAATACTTATGTCATGAATTTGTACGGTTTATAATAAATATTGTTGCTTTATCGTAAAAGTGCGTTATTATTGCATTCAGTAAATTATTATGTATAAGGGGGGGCGATAAAAATTCTGATTGAAAAGGGGGGCGCCAGTATTGAAAGTTTGAGAAGCACTGACTTAAATGTGTTTTTAGAGCTGATACAGTGCTATTGACTTTACAAAGTTTTTGTTTGTGTGTCTAACTGTAGTGAGTATACTGTATATAATTAAAGAAATACACGTTAACTAAATAAATCAATAAAAAATAAATTATTCATAACATAACTACCACACAAAATAACTAAGCAAAGAACAAATGTTTTTAAAGAGTGGGATGAATCTGATGTTTTAATAACATGTTTTCAATATTTGCCATCACTCTTGTCAGGTTTATTACTAAATCACCTCTGTGTTAATAGAGTCCAACCTTTCTTTTGTTCGCTTTTTGTGTTTTGTAGATTGGCAACCGCGCTGAAACTCCTCCTTTATAGGACAAGCACAATGAAAGACTTTCTTAAGATATTCCATAATTCGAGATAAATAACAGCTATATTTTCTTAAAGCCAAAACTGTAGATATTCGTTTCTAAACATTACTTTAATATCTTCGTTAGTGATTATTCCAATTATTTCTTGTAATGTTACATTTCTTTTTTCTCTATTGTGACCACATGGAATCATTGCTTATTCTGGTATTAACATAGTCAAAGCATTCTCAAACCTAATTTCAAAATATGAATAAAGGTTATTTAAAAGTTTAACATATGTTAAAACGTCATTTTCCTCGCAAATTGTAAGTGACAAATTAGAAACTCGCAAAATTGGTGACGTCAAATTATTATACTCAGTTAGCATAACTCTTGCAAAAAACAATAAAACGATTCTCTGTTTTTCATAAAATTTATGCTGTCGCCATGTAACTGCAAATTAACCACATTAAATTTTGTAAATAAGTCTGCTACAAAAATCCCATTTCCAATTAATAAAATTTCCTTTTAAAATCAAAATAGCCCTCAGGTTAAGTATATTGTAGACCAACATTTATACCTCCTAGACCTCCAAATCATTAACCATCCAGGAACTCTTGAGGAATGTGTGCAATTATGAGGAGGTCTAACGTTTTTAAACTATTACTGTCTTCTACTAAGAATTTATTTGCTTAAAAAAGCATTTATTTGTTAAAAAAAGGCAACCGATGAAAAATTCTATAAATGCAATGGAACTCTCACTTAAGTAACACATACTATTTTTTTTTCTGATTAGTTTGAAATCTCATTTTGAAACACTTTGTAGCTTTAAGTACTAAATATAATAAAAAGGTTTTAGTCAAAATAGTGAGAAAAAGAAGTTTTGAAACCATATATCAAAAGGAGTTATGTTGTCTTAAATGAAATAAAATAAAAAAAGATAATATTCAATAATTTTAAATAACGCTTATATATATATATATAAGTAAAGAAAGGTAAAATATTTACAGATTCAATAATAAATTCTCTTAAAAATGTATTATTTTGCAATAATAAAGCACTGTTACGTAAGCAAAATTTCAATTGTGTACTTGAAATGACAATACTTATTGTTTGAGAGTTTAAAAAAAAAATTTTTCGTGTAAAACTTTTTAGAAGAAATCAAATGCAGCATATTCAGAGCAAAATCAAATTTATTTTACATTCCATTACATTTTATTGTAATGCAGTGCAATCACTTTGTGATTTTTAGTCAGTTTTAAAATAACATAAATTTACTACTAAAACACAATGTCTCATTGCGGTGCAAAAGCATTTAGCTTCAATAATACTTAACAAATTTTAATCCTTATTTCAATACCTACTATTAATTCCCACTCTCTATATATTTATTTATTTATCTTCGTAGAATTTTCAATCGTTAATAGAATACATTTTAAAGCACTCCATTGAGATTAAATTTTATATACATGATTATGGATGGCAACACATTAATTCAATTATAATTAATAAAAATTAATTGATTAAAACAAATTATTTAAAGAATTACAAATACAGCCACGTTGACATCATTTTAGCCACTTAGCAACCCCTTTGGCGACTTGTGTCAAAACTTAAAAAGGGTTTTTTTCCCCCACATTTTTAGAGCCCTCATTTGAGCTGAAATTTTCTATACACTATTGTTTTGGGTAAAAAGTACGATAATTTGTTTTTTAATTAATTGACTGAAACTAATTATTTAAAGAATTACAGAAACGGCCACTTAGGTTTTATTTTTAGCGACTTAGGTAAAAAATATAAAATATTTTTCTTCTCGCACTTCAAAGCATTCAGTTGAACTGAAATTTTATATACATGATTGTTTTGAAAGACAATACGATACTTTTTTTAATGATAATTAATAAAAATTAATTACCACTTAATACTGTGATAGATAAAACTGTTTAATAATATTGAAGTTTTTTTTTTTCATTATAATTTAGACACTGCTATTTTTCGTTCTAAAATTAATTCAAAGTATAAATTCCAATAAATCATACACACTGATGGACATTAAAATATTATATCAGTAAGACAAGCAAAAAATAATTAACCTAGTGTTTGTATGTTGCATCGTAGGAAGAAAGCATGATTAACACGGGAGAGGTCACGAGGGGCACACAGTAACCCCAAGCACATGAAATATTTTATTTTTGGAAAACTGTCTATTTTTTACCAATGACCTTGTCCGTATCATCCTATCAGTGGTGACTAAAACATATTTGTCACATAACACCCTCTTTTTTGAGTGGCAATTTTTTTTTACAATCTTAGGATGCTTGAGTTAACTGAGTTTCCCGTGCAACCACTTTTGTTCTAAAATATTTTCGATGAGCAGGCTATATTTCTCCCCAGTGAGCGATTTATTGATGTTGATTAATGTGTTGAAAACACCGTTTATGGTTTATAATTCTAAATGAGCAGAATAATAAAAAAAATACATGGGTTTCTATATACGATCTCTATTGGATGAAGTTGAAATTTAAATAAAGAAGTTCATCAACAAGGGAGTTACCTGATGAACTAATGTATTTCATCATAATAGTGAAAGTAAATTAGAAAAGCGATTAACATGGGACGTTTGAGTCAAACAGAAGACACACAAATGCTACTTAAAGAACTCCATTAGAAAAGGTATACATCCCCTAATGTGCCACACTTGTTGATCCTCTAAAAACTAAACTACAATTGCTTGAACAAAATATGACAGTTTTTGCTGCAAGTATTATTTCTGTAATGTTAGTGTAAAGTGTCTGTGGTTTATGCCAGTGGTCAAAGTCACGCACATTTGAAACATTTTAGTTCAGTTTGATTGAACTGTTTGTAAAATTATCAAAAAAAAATTAAAATTCCTTAAAAGTAGGTAAGTATACTTTCTCTTAATTAAATTGTTACTTGAAATATATATGATTTTTATTGTCTGTAATAAACTTAATTATAAAAAATGAATCGGTTGGCTCTGGCACCCCACGTTACTATTAACATTAATATCGAGAGCGTGACTCCTCTCGGGGTAAATCTATGGGCAATTTGAGGGGTGTATAGGATTTAAAGTATACACAACTAGCCTCTCTAGCAAATAAAATCTCATCTCATAACCTACGTTAGGCATCAATTCAAACAGTGTTTAAGAAGTGTTGGAAAACTAAAATCATATTTTTTTGACAATTTGAGATTTTTAAATTTTCAGATTTTATAGATTTTAACCTTTCTAAAAATACCTTAACTTTAACATCTAGGGTAATTAGAAGCTCATAAAATCACTTTTTAAATAATCGTTGAAACTGGTCCACGCCCATTTGAATGGCGAAAAATGTAAACGATGTACTTCGCTTTTGCTTAAAAAAATTTGAAAGTCTGATACAAACCCAAACATGTATATTTTATTGTAAATTGAGCATTTTGTTTCTTTATTTCCTTGGCGATTAGAAGTCTCAATGTATACATTAGAATCAATTTATCTCAAAATGTAAATTTTGATGTTCAATGTACCTTTTCTGAGAATCTACTGTTCACAGATATTTAATTTTGTATTATATATTTATAATGATGGCTAATATGTACTGAAATGAGCTTTTTGTAAAAAACTCAATAATTTATTTTATACAATTTTTTTATGTGAAAAATTGGTCAAATTTCGCAATGTTGGATAAATATTTCATAAATTATTAAAAACTTCAAAATTAGCTAAAAGCTCAACTTAGTATAATGATAAAGGTATACTTTAAATGCATGAACAATTTCAAGCATGTATACATAACAGATTTTTAGAAAAGGTTCATCAAAAACAGCCAATTTAACATTGTCAGTTATAGAGAGAAAGGTTTCCAACTCCCCTTTAATGACAGATACGGGTGAGCCGTTTCATGCTGCTTCTAGTCTAAGCCACATTTCATTAAAGGTAGAGGTTTAAGAACGATGGTAGTCCAGTCATTAAGCCGCCCACGATCAAATACCTTTAATGAATAACATATCTTGAAAACTTATTGGCAAGGACAACATTCCTACTCGCCTTAAGTTGAGATTATATTAAATATTTCATTATATTGTTGAAAATTAACATCTCCGAAAATTAGGAGATACGGCACAGCCTCAGGCCGTAAGATTTAATAATTTAACGCTCATTGTTCAGATTATCCGAGACGCATGAAACAGGAGTTTTTTTTTCAACTGCACATACAAACATTTCATCCAATACTCATCAAATAAACATAAGGAGCCAATTTATCAAATTTCAAATTTGTAAATCTAACAGTTTGGAGATTTCGTGATGAATGAGTCGCTTTTCTTCTTTATATACTATATTAGTTATGGTACATTTACATGGCTATTTTAAATTTAATTCATATTTTAAATCAGGTTTCATAATTTTATACATTAAATACTTAGGAACATACATTAAAAATGCATAAACACACAGTCACTTTTTATTTTATTTTATTTCCATGATACCTCTAAGAAAACCAAGCTTACATTTGAGTTCATGATTTTCCAAATGTAGTAACGAATGTAGATAAGGTTCCAGAAACCCCTGGATGCTGCTAGTAAGTCATTATTATTTATTTATCTAAAAGGAATTTACGAATCGGATCATTCGTGGGCCCTCGCACTCGTAATATGTCTCTCATCAAAAAAATGTGTGATTTCTTTTCTCTTCAGTGTCTCTTTACTTTGGCTAATACTTTTAAAAAGAATCATCCTATGTACTGTTTTGTTGATCCATATAACTTAAATGTTTAAAGATATTCATTTAAAACGGTGATACTCAACCTGTTGCCCACGGGCCACATGCGGCCCACCGAACCTTTTCAAGTATCTCGTTCGCCCAATACTCTGAGAAATTCATATATTTAAGGTATCCAAATAGGATCGGTGATAAATTTTTAAAAAATTGATTTTCTGAATAATTTTATTGTTTTGAAGAAAATAAATAGGCTTAAAAGGTTATAATTATTAAATAACTAAGATGTGTCGACCTTTTTTTGAAAAAAAAAAATATTTGTACAAAAATTTAGCAAAAATTTTTAAGTTAAGAAAAAAATGATAAATAAAAATAAATTGCACATTATGCAATTTTAACGTCATTCATATACTTCTTGATCCCTCTGAATTGTCACAAAATGCAGGATAAAATATTTTATTAGCATATAAATTTGATGGTCATGACTTTTCGTCAAAATTACAGCATGTTCTAAGCCAGTGCTTCTCAAACTTTCAATACTCGCGACCCAATGTTCAATCATCATTTTCATCTGGCCCCTCTTCATACAATAACATTGTATTGAATTCAATAATACAATAATTTTACACTAAAGCTCCAAAATATGTACTTATGTGCCACCGACGTATATAAACGTCTCACTCAGACAAAACATTAATTTTCTGGACGTATATAAACGTCTTTCCGAAGTACGATCTTTTCTGTACACTGCTATTCATAAATTTATTCCTCAGACCTTGGAACACAATAAAATGACCTTGACAGTCTTTGTAAAGGATTTACTTATTTCAGAGGATTTTGTGCTTATTTCTTCCTTTTCTCCCCCCACCGCAAAAAACCCCATCAAAATACGCGCGTCTACGTGGAAAACCGTGGAATTGGGTAGCGAATCGCATAATTTTTAATCGGCAGTTAAGGAATTAATTATAAACCGTACAAATTATCAAGATAAGTGTTAATACAAGCCCATGGGGTCACTGATAATTATGAAACTTGTTCTTAACTTAGTATTGTTAAATCAATAATAAAATGCATTGTATAGTACAGATATTTTTTTAATTGTGTTACATCAGTGCAAATGTGTATTTTATGTTTTATTATGTCAGAAAGTATTTTGTTTCCTTACTTTCAGTAAATTAATAATGTTTTGAATAAACTTTCGTTTTCATCTTTTCAATATGCTCGCCCTCCTTCGTAGAGTTATCACGCCCCACAGTTTGAGGAATGCTGTTCTGAGCTAAAAATGGCTGTAAAATGTGATTAAATATAGCTGTCTTAAAACCTGTGGTTTGTTACACTCTGAAGGGCCCATAGCATATATGTTATAAATTTCATTACAATTGATTGAATTACTTAGAATATATTCCGTTTTTCGTGCATCTATTATCATAAAACGTTCATTCATCAAAAAACGAATTAAAAAAAAATACTTTTATTAGCTAGATAAAGTAAATGCTATAAAAAGAACTTAAGCAACTTTCTAGTTTTGTGTATTAGTCCTTCTTCCCCAATAATTAATTTCTGTTTTCCTTAAAGACCCAAACAACACCAAACATCAAACACCTAAAAGCACTTTTTTAACCTAGTCGGATACCTTAATAACAATGTATTAAAAATTTGAGGGTAATTCTTACAGTCAAGAAAACAAATATAACAGCTTTGCTTTTTGCTGTCGAGATGTCGTACGGGTTCCAATTGATATTTTTTTTTCCCTTTGTGACTGTTATGGTTAAAGATAACAGTGGAGTCCGAGCATTTTATGGATAGAACTAATTTTTAACTATCCATTATGTCTTGCAAGTAAAAAAAAATCGAATAATCGATAAGTAAGTTGACTATTTTCTAGTGAAAAACAAGCATGGATCAGTAATTGTTTAATTTCTCGTAAAAGAGTTAAAAATACCCCACTCCCCAATGAAGTGTTCAATACCCCCCTTATCATTGAACGATACATTGAAAATGAATCGTTCAATGACACTTTGTAACGAGGATCTATCTCAAGATGCAATAAATAGGCTTTCTTGAATAATCTTTTCAACAAAGAGTTTTGCCAGTGGCAATGTCACAGCGGTAACATAGGCATCCTACGAAATTTGTTATACACTGCTGGACAATTGCTAAGGACGAATAACACTATCATCCATAGCAACCACAAAATAAAAGGAAGCAAAATATGGAAAATTAGAATAAGTGCGGGATATTAGTAAGAAGTATGAGTATGCAAATTTTTTTCCACGTCTGTTCATCACGTGATAGCGTTCATAAGAGCTTTAAAGATTTTGACGCGTGTGGACAGTTGTTGTTTCAAGTCAAAGTTTTACAGGAAAGATTTAATAGACGAACTTAAATTTTTGGCATATCTTCCCGACATCACATAGATGATTTTATGCGTGGCCGAATTATTGAAAAGATCGAAGAAGGGCGAAAAATAACAGATGTTGTCAGGGAGTTCGACATCGCTCACAGCGTTGTTTCACGGCTGTGGAAGTCATTTAAAACTACTGGAACGTGTAGTAGACGGCACGGGGGAGGTCGTGTTAGAAGTACGACGCCTGCAGAAGACAGATGTATCGTCCTATCAGCAAAAAGGAACAGGCGCACCACAGCTCAGCAGGTGGCAAATCAGTTTCTTGCTGCCTCAGGAAAGCAGATCTCCCGAAAAACTGTTGCCAGACGTTTGATGGGAGGAGGACTATACGCACGCGGACCTGTTGTGTGTGTCCCATTGACCAGACAGCACCGTACTGCCCGTTTGCAATGGTGTCGTGAGCATCACAATTGACTGAACAGGACTGAACATGCGTACTATTCTCAGAGGAGAGTAGGTTCAGTCTGTCATCGGATTGTAGACGCCAACTGATCTGGCGCAAGAGTGGTACTGCTTATCGTCCAGAAAATATCTAGGAGAAGGACCGATATCCGACATGCAGTATCATGGTGCGGGCCGGCATCATGATCAATGGCCGCACGCACATACATGTGGTTGCGAATGGGACTATGACGGGCCAACGATACATTGATGAAGTTCTACTTCCTCATGTTCGTCTTTTCGTGGTGCTGTCGGTGATAAATTTGTTTTTATGGACGACAACGCAACATGTCATCGAACACTCGCTGTTCAGGATTGTCTAGACAGCGAGGGTATTCAACGTCTCGTATGGCCAGTGTTCTCCAGATCTAAACCCCATTGAAAATGTGTGGGATGCTTTGGGGAGGCAAGTTGCTGGTCGAAACTGTCCTCCGACAAACAAGAACACCCTCATCCGTGCACTCAATGAGGAATGGGATAAATTGCCTGAACAGCTGCTGGATAATGTTGTGCAAAGTATGGTACGACGTGTGGAATGTTGCATCACACTCCACGGTGGACATATCCCGCACTGATACCTTTCTTTAAGGTGCCTGCTGACTTTTAGATACATTGTTCCATTTCTCCATACGCAGATCAAATGAACATTTTTTTCTTTCAGATGTTTCACAACTTTTGTACTTTCCAGAACAATAAATATTCTTTAGTCTAATGTCTGAACAGTGTGGAAACTATATTTTATCCTACTAGGCCTCATGTCTCGCTTAATGTTATGCTACATAGCAATTTGTGATCCGTCCTTAGCAATTGTCCAGCAGTGTATTATTGGTAATCATATAGAACTGTTTACTTATGCAGAAATTGTGAAGGAGTGTTTTTAAATGCTTCTAATTTAGTGTTTAGTTGGTAAGAAAATTTTAAAAAAGACATATTGAAAATATCATGAAATAAATGCAAAATAGGAGCTTGATAGTTTGATCAATTTTCCACATTTTAAATTTTCACTTCTCTTAATCTTCAAACATTTCCTCCCTCTTTTCCCTCGTTACTCCTCATATTGTGGCTCGGGTGAAACAGCTATATGGAGACCAGTAGAAAAAGTTTGAGTTCTCCTGCTTTAGAGAATGTGATATTTTATTATTTCAAAAACGTTATATTTTACTTTATGTACCTTCATTCATTTAATTTGGTACTCCAGTGAAAGGAGGGGAGGGTCTTCTATTTTATTTCAACCAAATATTTTATCCAAATTACACTAATGAAAAAAAAAAAAAATTGTTTTCTTGACAAATTTCAAAAAATTAAGGGAACTTTTATTTGTGACCTTAGAACATTTTATTGCAAATTTGAGGGACTTCAGCCAATGACATAAATTATGTGAGTAATAAGTATATTTTAATGGAGAAGCTTATAATTACACAAAGACAAATCAGTGTACAAAGACGTATTATAACAGATTATTTACAGTAGTACAAAACATACTAGTTATAAATAAGTTTTACAACATTCTAGAAAGGGCTTTCTTGCAAAAGCTTCATTAGTATTATTCTAGACAGATAAAGTTTCTTGTAATAGCAACATCCGAATAATTATGATCTCAACTGAGCTCTGTCATGAGCTCCAATATCCTTTGTGCGTGTATTTCAAAGATCATTCATATAGCTTCAAGAAAATTTCTAGAAGAGGTGATCTTAATGCCTTCTGAATGATTTTTCGGCGATATCACATTTTGAGCCTGCCTGGTAATCTGGTAATCCCATAGTTGCCATAATCTAATTCTTCAAATTTACTCTAGGAATTGAATTTTCCTTTTAAAACTCAATTTATCTACACGAAGAGTGTTGATTCAGGGAAAATAACATAAGTGGCATGTTTTAATATTCACAAAAACGTAAATATGGCTCACTTTTCTGATATATCTGTAGTTACAAGCCTCATATAACGTTAAGAATTGGGAGCTTCTCACATCTTTGTCAATAAAATTGAAAAGTATCTTTAATCCCAATACTTGAAGAATGTAAATATCTTGCGCTAAGCATCTAATCTGATTTTTGAAACAATTTTATCAATTTGGAAACCTTAACTTTCAAAAGAATGTTATGATGAAGTATATATATGTATATTTGGTGCTCGTATAGAGAATACACAGATACTATTTATTTAAATTGTATTTGAAAATGAATGCAAAAGTACAAAATATGCACTATTATCTTTCTTTCAAGTTCAAAATTAACATAAAATTTTTTAAAAATCTACTCAAGACTGAGTTTATAATTTGTTTCATACTACACAGTACCCAACAAATTTCAGAACTGATAACAAATTAATATTTAAGGTAATTGAAATGTTCATAGTTTAAGTTGAGGTTTAATTTTAAATAATTTTCCACTACTAAATTGAATTTATGGCTCTAAACATCCATGCACTCGAAAAAGCATTCTTTTTCAAACCAATGTAACTTAGCAATAAAACAAAAGAATAATTTTTAAATTTTCACCACTTGCTAATTACATATATCTTTACATTATTTATCAAATTTTCGGAGAATTTGAGGAAAAAATTTAAAAGTTATAAAGAAATAAAAATTCAACAATTTTTCAAATATATGAAAATCAGTACTTTTACACCACGCAGGATTCTGAGGTACAAAATTGAACAAAATTTACAAAAATAGTTTTACTCGGTATAAAATTTTCAATTCTGAAGTTAAACTAATTTTTAAGAAATTTAGAGAAAAAAAATATTTTTTAAATACAATTATAAAGAAAATTTTAAAAATCTTAAGAAAAAAAAAAACAAATTCAAATTCAAATAAAAACCATTCTATTAATTTTTTTTTAAGAAATTGATGTATAAGTTATGAAAAGCCTCACTTTGAACACGTGCATGAAATTTCAAATTGATATGATAAATAGTTTCTGAGAAATCCTGCGCGCAAGCTAAATTTCTTTGTTTTGCGATAAATGAAGTTAAAGATAAGAAAGTTCATTCAAGTTACTTTACTTATTTCTCAATAACTTTGGAAGTATTCACAGTATCAACACGATTTTGGTACCAAAAAACGCTCAGAAATAATGATACTGTAACATTTTAAAAAAAAAAAAAAAAAAAAAAAATTGAAAAATTTGCAATTTAAGAGTCCTGAGAGCTCTTAACTAAAATATTTTTGAGAACAATCCTCTCTTTCAGTGTTGAAAGGTTATTAAATTCAATTTTCATTACTAAAATCATTTTTGCTTTAATATGCTTTGAGCTTTTTTGAGTTCTCATAGTTACTTAATTAAAATTGATTTCAAGGCCAATTTTTGTTTTAAAATAGTTTATATAACTTAAAAGCCTTGTCATTAATCTTTCCTGCTGAGAAAATGCCATGGTAAAAAGGTCATCTGAATGATATGCAAAACAATACTTCGAAAGAATGGGACACGACTGAAAGTGATGTATCAAAAAAAAGTTTACTTAATTGTTACTGCAATTAGACTTCCGAATACAAGTATTCTAAACTCAAGTACTGAAGATAAAACTGAATATTTCCATGATGTGTCGAACTACATTATAGTAAACATATCGTAGTTTTACATATTTGTAATTTAAAGCAGTGCAATGTATAAAAACTCAGACTTAGTGAACTTCCTCGAATTAAAACTGAAAATAATTTAATTGTATGTACAAACACCCCTGGTGATTTTTAGCTTAAATTAATGCCCTAATTAATCTGTACATAAATGCTTAGTGTTTCAAAGTATTTGTGAAAATATTGTGTTAATATTTGGCTGAGAAAACATACCGTCAAAACAAATGCTAGCATTATTATGCAAAATACATTTCGCATTAAAAATATTTTTAGTCATATTCTAGGAATTAAGTTGGAAAATAACATATTAAACAAGTAAAGCTTTTTACATGCATTATTAGTTTTCACTTGATGGCTTTATAAACTTTAAATGTGTTTTCTCAGAACTTTATATTCTGAAGATATAAGTGTTTTTAATCCATAATGCCTTTTTTTCTGTTGTTTAAGATAAAGCCATAAATAATTTTTTACATAGACCCTCAATCATAAGTTTTATAAAAATTAGTATGGATTTAGGCCTGGGATATCTAGTTATTTTCTTAAAAAATGGTAAAGTTAGTTTCTTAAAAAATTCGGTGTTTTTCCCAGGTTTAGCTAGAAAAATAATTATTACAAATCAACTAAGAAACAGATTTTTAAATCCATACTTACTTTTATTCAAAATAATTTAAGAAACATTAGTCACTGAAAATTTCCAAAGAATATGAAGACTTAAGTATTTTGTAAAAGTTTGAAAAAACTTTAAAAGTTCTTATTTTTTTTAAATTGTATAAAAATGGATGGTCAAACTGACTTCTTTCAGAATGAATGTAATAATATAATCTGAATATAAAACACAAAATATTTTTAGTGTTACTGTCTCCATTTTTTTTTTGAAAAAAAAGTAATTATGTAGTTTAATAAATTAGTTTAAATATTATATTTTTCAGAAGTAGAGCTACAGAAGTCAACGCAAGAAATCCGGTGTCATACATTTTTCTAAAATGAATTTTTTCCTTCTGACCTTTAGAAAATACACGACTAAAATGCAGGAGTTTATTGATAATTTTCAAACAAGGAAAGCGAAGATTTTCGAATCTCCAGAGAGACGTAAAAATAATATTTTGAGCGTTATTTTCTTGAATTCTAAGAAACACACATTTAGTCGTTTGATGTAATATCCTGAAATTTCTAAAAGAGAAAAATAAACAATAAAATCTGAATCGTGCTAAAAATATTTCAATTCAAAAATATTTCAACAAAAATATGACACAATCAAATACAATAAAATAATATTTTCAAAAGTAAAAACTTTTGTTTCAGGAAATTTTGGTTGCTATATCACTTCAAAGTTTCTGATTTCTATAAAAAAAAATATATGTATAGTATTTCTTAGATAGTTTGATGATGCAGAACAATTTGCTTGATTGATAAATAAGTCTGAAAAAGACACATACCCCATTAAAACTAATTGAAAATAAAAATATCAGAACCTAAAATAAAAATTTGCAACTTTAATGACAAATTAAAAACATTTGTTTCTAGTACATCTTCTCGAAATTAACAGCTTTTACTCATTTATGCCAGCAAGACAAAGATGCACTTGTTATGTTTAATAAGAATTAATTTTTCTTAGTTGAATAGTGAAGCGTTTCATTACAATTTTTTTGTTTATACGAGTAGTAATATAACTATTAGCCTTTTTACTTCTACTATATTATTTTTATTCTGTATAGTAATAAATGGCTAAGATAATTTCATTTTAATAGCGTTAAAGAGAGTTGGGAAAAACAAATTGTTGTACAGCCCTTAAAATAAGGTGTTGAAATTAACGATTCCTGCATGTTTTGCAGCTTCAACAATATATGTGCTATGAAGACTTTGGAGCTGTAGATAGGCATTTCGAAGATGTTATTTCATATGGCTAAAGAAGAAGTGAGGTATACACGCCAGGTCTGGCGATCGGGTACGCTGATGCACTGAATCATCACGATGGATCCATCGTTGCACAAATATTGCATTTAAATGGTTACGAACGAAAATGCTGATATTGGGGTGGTTGCTCAGTTGTATTGGTACAGTAGAAAATAGTGCGTCTCAATGGAAAAAGTGTGTTCTGTCCAATAATTATTCATACAATGGTCCCAAGAACATCGCAGCGTTCTCATTCACTAGAATATGGGTTTTCGATCACAATTGCGTATGATTTTACATAAATAACCACTGTCAATTAATTGTTTTTGCATTCTCACAAACATGTGGTGGGCGTTCACCTCAACAGATACTTTTGGGCGTACGATCTACGAGCGGCTCCACCATTGCACTTCATATTGCTGTTTGCCAGAAGTGCATCTGTTTTCGCCAAGTACGTGTTATCTTTGATTCTACAGCCTCTATCTACGAGCGCAATGGAGCCACATCTCAACACGACTCAATACTGTAGAATCCCTTTTGCGTATAATTCAACTCTCAAACGAGAAACTTGCATATTGTCCCTTTAACACTGTTCCTGGGAACTTCGCTCTGAAAAGCCTTCCCGCTATATCCACTAGACCCACTTTCACACGGCCAAGGATAACATTTATACGATTCAGCCTTTTCACTACCTTTACCGCATCCAGAAGGAAATTCTGTCTCTCCATTCTTATGCGATTTCAAATAGGCTATTGCCATAGTGGGTAAGAAGAGGTCATCTAGAGGAGGTAGGAAATAGAATCACCCGACATCACTTAGAATTTTGTAATATTTTACCCTTTAATACCATACTTAACATTATATATATAAACAGTTGTGGACAAAATTGTGGACACTTATTTAACTTGTTATGTTTCTTAAGTTTAAATGCTTATTGAAACTTTTATGTTGCACAAAATGCAAAGTTTTTTATATTATTTAAAAGAGAATTTAATACTAAAATCAATACAAAAAGAAAAATTAAAATATTTGCACCACAAAAAGTTTATTTGTGCTGTAATAACTGTCGATATGCATTGGATACCGATGATAGCAGTGAGTTATCAGAGCTTAATGAGGTTGCGTTTATTCTTTATTACAGGTTCACGTCGATGTTTCATTGAGCTGAAAATAATTTTAAGCGCTTCCTTCTTTATTACCTGATGCCAGAAAACAATTATATCCTCAATTGGTTCCTTTTTATTTCATGGGTACCTTATTCGGACAAGATGTTTGAAACTGTGCCACATGTTTTCGATAGGATCGGGGTCAGGGCTGTTTCTTAGCCAGGATAACAATAATATTTAGTTAAAAAGCAATGACATCAAATAAAAGATTGGATTGGACACATGTGTGACGAGAAAGGGGTATTTCTTTTGTTAAATAAAAAATAGCAAGTGGGTAGTTCAGTGACTACATTTAAAGACTGAAAGCTTTGCTTAAGATGTGAGTAGACAAATTTAATAAAATAAGAGCAGGAAAAGACTTTAAAAGTTACGCCACATCTGTTGATGACAGAAAAACAAAAATACTAGGTAAAATACTGAGGTAAAAGAACTTCATGCACAGCCATCAGATGTGATCTGAGTGATGCTGATGTTTCTGTCATTTCAAAAACATTTATGAGCAGGTTAGCAGATGTAAGACTAAAAGGTAGAATTCCATGAAAAAAGCCGTATCTCAGTTTACAGCAGCGCTAAAAGGAATTACAGGGGGCAGTGAAACACATTAGTCGGAAAAATGATTGTTCGTCACAAGATATATAGAGGGATGAAACTAAAATATTGTTATTCTGTAGTGATAGCCTAAAACATGCAAGACGTAGAATAGCCGAAATGCTACATCCAAACTGCATCCAGGCAACTGTGAAGTACCCACATTGTCTTATCATTTAGTCATGCATATTAACAGATGGTATCGGTGACCTTCATATCATCGATGGTCTTAAAATACATTGACACCATTCTAGAAACCAAAATTTTGCCTTTCACCATGGACCTATTTACCAACAATGCTTCATTTATTTTTCAACGAGATTCTGCTCCTTGCCACACAGTAAAGTAATTGAAAACTACTACCATTCTAAGATCAATGAGTTGTTATCCTGGCAAGGAAAACGTCCTGACATCGATCCTTCAAAAGTGTGGCACCGTTTGAAAACTATTGTCCGAATGAGGTACACATGAAATAAAAATGAACTAATTGAGGATATAATTGTTTCCTGGGATCATGTAATAACGAAGGAAGAGATTAAAACTATTTCCAGCTCAATGAAACACGATGGTAGGCTGTAAGAAAGAATAAATGCAACTTCAGTAAGCTCTGATAACTCACTGCTATCATCAGTATCCAATATACATCGACAGTTATTGCTGCATAACTTTTTTTTTTGCCTTTCAAATATTTTAATTTTTCCCTTTCTGTATTGATAATTCAGTATTAAATTCTTTTTAAAATTATATAAAATACTTTACATCTTGTGCAACGTAAAATTTTCTATAAGCATACAAACTTAAAAATAAAAGAAGTTAAAAAAGTGTCCACAATTTTGACCACCACTGTATTCATATATATATATATATATATATATATATATATATATATATATATATATATATATATATATATCGAGCCCCCAAATTATATAGGAACCCTCATGAAACGAACTTCATGATTTAACGAATTTTTTCTCCGTCCCCGATTAAAATGAAGGCCAAAATCCTTATTTAACGAATAATAAACCCCACAATTAACATTTGTTTTCCAAGATTGAATTTTTAGTAGATTGCGTTAGAAGAAAATTATATTCTTTTTTTTCAAATGGCGTCTTTTTGTTCAGAATAGAAAAAAAAAGACTTTTCTTGTAAGTAGCAACTTTCGATGGGAAAGAGCGCAGAGAGTGCTTAAATATTATACACGCAGATAAGTCATGAGTGTAGCATATCGTGTGAGTTTTAAATAGTACTGGAAAGTTCATTCTGTTTTCATCCCGCTCCATAACGCAGTGGAACATTTTTATATTTAACGACTTTGTTACATTTGATGACGAATTGTCTATCTGTGCAATTGAGGTTCATAAAATTGTTGATTTGTCGTAACCAATGAATATTGATTGTAATGCAGAAATTTATAATGAAACTCCTATAAGAAAAATTTATGTTTCGAATTAACTTAATGTCTTACATTGTTTGAAACTCTGAAAACCTACATCATGCAGATGGATGAAAATGTTGCAGAATTTTCTTCCATGTAAGAAGTAGAAAAAATAATTTTATCGAGTCAGGAATCAAAAGAGATTATCAAACATAACTTTAGTCAGTATAATTCACCGATGATAGTATTTTTAACGTATAACTATAGCTATTTTTTGTGTGTAGAGAGCTGCTCATTACATAGTTTCGAAAAGGTCAGAGCAAAAAAATCTGTATTTTGTTTAGACATAGATATAGCGATTGTGCCCGATTTAAGGAATAAAATTTTCGGTGCCAATGAATTCCCTTTATATCACGTTCCAACTATATATATATATATATATATCATGTTTTGGAGAAATGCAAAGGGCAGCCGTTTGTCCTATTATATTTTATTTCAATATTCAGTAAACAAGTCTGCATTCCAAGCCATGACAAAAACGAGAGCTCTTTCAGCGTTGATCAGCAGTGAGTGAGTCCCACACGTGTCTTCTTTAAGTCCGGTGAAATTAGAAGTCAAATTTCCTATGCGGGAGGTGGGTTGAGTTGTCCTGGTGGGAAGTTTACACCAACTGACACTTGTGGGGCTGGGGATTCATCACAAACACACACACACACCACATATATATATATATATATATATATATATATATATATATATATATATATGGGAACTGACTAAAATCTTCAAATAAAAATCAGACTCTTCAGAAGTTAGGATTTAGTTTGGTCAGGTAGTTATCTAGGGGTAAGTATTAAAGGGTCAGTGATGAATTAATGGAATCAAAGTCATTTAAACGCAGATACTTCATTTAAGTAAAAGAAAAGAATTTATTTCAAGTTAAAGTGGAATATTTACAAAGGGAAAGAGACATGAAGAAATTAGGTTAATTGAAAGTTGAGTTATACCTTTAGAAGACGGCAAATTAATTATACATTTATCATATGCTTGGACTGAAACCGCGCTGTGTGCGAAATGCGCGAAAACGTGACGTGTCCAACCAGCGGAGGTTAGCAGGCCTCTGCAAAAATATCATTCACGCCAGCGCTCCGCAAGCCCACCAGACGTCGCTGCTTCGGAATGCGGTAATAAACAAAACTGACATTAATAGTCCTCTGAAAAGGATATGACTCAGCCTTTTACAAAATGATTCAAACGGAAAGTTCTACATATACACTCAGGAACATTGAAAATAACGACCCAAGACGAAAGCATCGGATTGAAATGAAATTCAATACACATAATGACACAGATGAGAGATTCACTTGATCTCAAAAACAAGACAATTGAACGAATACATGGTGTGCAACGACACAAATACTGGGAAACTTCAATAACGCGTTGGACCTCCTCCAGCTGCAATACATGCCACGCGGTACGACATTGTGTTGGTTAGACACCTTATGTTGCCCTGAGGCAGATGGGCCCACAAATCTTGGACAGCCAACTCTAAATCATTTACAGAGTAACACGATGACATCTACCGTTTAAGCTGATTCCACACGTGCCCTACAGGGGACAAATCGGGGGAGCGGTTCGGCCATGGAAGAGTCTGAAAATGACGTAGGAAGTCTTGAGCAACTCTTGCTGTATGTGGACGAGCATTATCTTGCTGAAAAATTGCCCCCGGGAAACCATTTAGAAAAGGTCCTACATGGGGTCGAAGAATACTCATCAACGTAACGTCGGCCAGTTATGGGTCTACTTATCACAATTAAAGTGGACCGGCTATCATAGGCTATGGCCCTCCAGACCATTACACCAGCTTTGTGGGCAGTGTGACGTAGAACAGTGTGGGGAGAATTGTACCGCTTACCAGGGTGCTTCTACACCCGTAGACGGTTATCATCTGTCCCCAAAACAAAACCAGGATTCATCGCTAAACACAACCTTTTGCCAATGTGTGACATTCCACATTAATCTGGCTTTCTTGGAACCACTGTAAACGCAGTTGCCGATCTTCCAGTGTTAAAGGGAGTCCACGGAAGGGAACTTGGATTTAAGATTTGCTTCTGCAAGGTGTCTGGAAATTGTTTGTGGAACAATTGCTACGCCTACGTCTACTCGTATCGTTGAACGAGTGACTGTGGGGTCGACAAATGCTTGCCGCACGATCCTTCGAACCTCTCCTCGTAGACTTCCCCTTGTCGCTCCAGACCCGGTTTTCCGCGCGTGGGTACCTTCGTGTCTACTGCTCCCAACAGCTTCTAACGGCACACTCCGAACGATCCATCTGGCCAGCAACATGGCGCTTCGTCCAGCCTGCAGTTTTCATCCCGATGATCAGGCCTCTCTCAAACTCGCTTAACTGTGAGAGATGTCTTATAGCACGTTTACCTGGCATGTTTCGCTTACCAAAGTCTTCCTACAATCGGCGGGTAATCGTCACGTTTATGAATCTTCGAATTTGCGCTGGCTTATATAGCACCCTCTTCCTGATTGTAGCGCCACCTTGGCGTGTATGAGCATGCGTATTGGCACGAAACTTGATCATTTGCATATCACATTGGCTGCAATTTCCTTTGCAAAGTTTCGCCATTGTACTTTAGCTTCCTCTGGGTCGCGATTTTCAATGTTCCTGAGTGTGTACAGTCAAACTTCTATATAACGAACCTCTAGCGAACTTTTTCCTGGAACCTTGAATATTTCACGATTTTTTCGTTAAATAACTTCTCTATAACGAAGTGCATTTTCTACACAAACGAACTTTTTCTTTCATGATTCAGTTTGTTTCTCTTTATTTAAACCTCTTCAGGATTTTGGCGATTTTCTATGAGACGATCGCTAGGGAATGGTTGAATGCTTAAGGACTTGCACTTCAGGACGGAGCGTTTTCGTCACTAACTTAAGAAAAAACATAAGTTGTAATTTCAGTCCTGACGTCGTAATGTTTCCAGTTATATTAAAGCTAGAATGTACTAACGTTTTTCCTTTAATTTACATGAAATTATATAAAAATATGACTAAAATAAAATTCGTAAGGACTATTCAATTTTTTTCAAAACTTTTCATTGACAAAACAAATTAATACACTTTCAAATTAATAAAAAATATTACGACAAAAATACTTTACAAAAAAGGAATCGCAAAAATTAAAATGAACATTATGTGTGAAAAATACTGAAGCACGAAGAAACTTTGTATGATTTGTAAGCATAAAATGTTTGTTGTGTTTTTGTTTAAATTTACACACGGTTTTTTGTGACAATACACTTTGGCTTTCTTCCCCTTTTGGTTCATATTAAGGTTAGGAAAATGTCTTCAAAGCAATCAAATATTAACCGGAAGTCAAGGTTTTTGAAATAAGAAAAGTACGCGAAATATATCCGAAAGTAGCAAAACTGTTACATAACCCAAAACACTCCACACTGTTAATAAGAAGAAAAGAAAAATGCATTGGGATAGTTATTAGACACGCGAATTTTTCATATCAAGTGGAAATTTTACGAGCGATTTGTTGACATTTCGATTATCCCCTCCCCCCCGCCACAGCTGATGAGCAAATACCAAATTTAGGAAGGATATAAACAAAACCGAAGGTCAGGTTTCTCAAGCTATGTTTAGTTTCAATATAATGGACATAAGGTTCCATTTAGTGGTTAAAAACATTCCAGCTGAAATGTCATATATGCATCACCCGGCCTACCAGAGCGTTTTTCTAAAATGCATATGTGCAACACCCGGCCATGAGGTGCGTCCGTGATGAATGTATATCTGCACTGCCCGTCGCGAAGGGGCTAAAGTATTTCTGAACATTTCAACTTAACACATTTTATGGTGGTTATAAATCTTGAACTGGTGTTTTTAGATCCTAAATGGTACAGAAAAATCGAGTTCTGTATGTTTCATCCAAAAAGTGTATCGTTTAACTACCACTGTCTAATTCATTAGAAACATCTTCAATATCCCCTTTCACCCTCATTGGAGTTGTCCCACGACCCCGTGTTCTAGTTATAAGAAATTGTATGTGTTTATTAGTACTTGTATGTCTTACATTAGAAAATGTTCTTAAAATTAGTTGAATTTAATATAAAATTATTTTTTTTATATTGAAAATACAGTGTATTCTATACCATTCTTTCTTCTTGTTTTTTTTGCAGCTTTTCTTTCTTTTTCTTTTTTTGATTGGTAAGATATATAAAATAAACATACATTAATTTTAAAAAGGTGTGAATAAGTAATTTTTTAATATATAGTCTGCATGAATTGTTACAATTTGTTTTATGTGGTTTATAAAGTTTATTAAAAGATGAACCTCTATATGACGAATTTTCCATATAACGAACTTTTTCCCGGGATTTAGAGACTTCGTTATGTAGAGGTCCGACTGTATATATATATATATATATATATATATATATATATGCAAATACAATTAAAACTACAATTAAGTAGAATTTTAAACTACCAGAAGTCCTTAGAAACTGCGTTGAATTCAATTCAGTTTAAAAGGAAAATATCTAGAAATTAATTGCGTGGAAATAGAAACTAAAAAGAAAAACTAATGAACTCGGCCACGGTTATACTATATATCTAACTCGGTGAAATACTTGTGTCAAAGGTGCGTCATTAGCACAGATTTTCTTACTGTACGCATCCTTCAAACTCATTAAATCTCTCTCTCCTTAGCCTTAATTTCACATGCAAGTGATGTAAAATTTCTGCAGAACTTATAGAATCCATTTTACAATATAAGACGGAAAGTTATAATTATATAACTACGAAAAAAAATTGAATTATATATAAGTGTGTGCGTAGTAATTGAACATTTGAAAAGGTATATTTTACTTTTATAGATCAAATTTAGTTATTTTTAGTTGTCTTTTCCCCCCTATTATTTAAAGAAATATTCCAACAAGTATTTTAATAGTTCTGCTGAAAACTCGTTAAAAATCATATATTTTTTCAAATAATTTAACAATATTCGTAGAACTTTACCTTAATAAACTTTTTAGTTTTAAATTTTAAACCTTACATATTTATTAATTAAAAGAGGGTACGTTTTAATTAAAAATATTTTTTAACATTTTAAAAGTAATAGAAATAAAAAGTCCTTAAGAAAGTAGTAATGATGAAGAATAGAGAACTAAATGTCATATATATATAGAAAGAGAGAGAGAGTCCAAAATTTTCGGAATTTTTTTTTCTTTTAACTGAAAGTAAAAAATTATATGTATAAAAAATATATATACCTAGTATTAAGTGCTGAGTTTCAGAAAAATATACAGCTTTCCCAAATCTTGTCATTGGTCGAAAAATACTTGAGTTGTAATTAACAGATCGCATGAACAAAAAATTCAAATACACTGCTGGTCACCGTAAATGCAACACCAAGAAAGACAAGACATAGCAAAACAAAATTTATTTTTTAGATAACATGTTGACCAAGTATCAAATGATTAATGTTATAGGCTTCTGTGAAGTGTTTTTCCTGCCAGAATCAGTAGCCAGAGTAGCCGCCATTGTTGGAGATCACCGCTGCCACACGCCTCAAAATTGATTCAAAGAGTCTTTGAATGTGTTCTTAAGAGTGCAGCAGACCACGCAGCATCCACACGTTCCCAAAGTTGATCTGGTGTTGCAGCTGGGGGTGTAATCTAGGTCAATCGTTGAGCAGGCGAAATCGTCCGGTGAAAGTTCCGGAGAGCGAGCCTTCAAGGGAAGCAATTAAATATGGTGATTGGCGAAGAATATTTGTACCATACGTGTCACGTGTGGTCGCGCATTATCCTGTTGAAATATGGCTGTCACCAAGTCCTGAAATTAAGGCTGGGACAACTGGCTCCAACACCTCGCAGATGTAGCGCTGGCTGTTTAAAATACCCGCAATGCGTACTAGAGGAGTGCGAGAGTCATATCCAATACCACCTGATACCATAATACCCGGCGCAGAACCAGTGTGGCGGTGCATAGCGCAACTGTTTAGCATCCTCTCTCCACGGTGTCTGAAGACTCGAATCCGACCATTGTTTTGTTGCAGACAGATGCGTGACTCGGCGGTAAAGAAAACTTCGTTCCATTCTGCCGCCCAAAGCCTTCTTTTATCGCAATATTGGCAGTGGAGACGTTTGTGGTTCTGCGTCAAGGGTATTCCAAGCAATGGACGCCTTGTGGATAGATCACTCTGCTGTAAATTGCGTCGAATGGTACGCGCAGACACTGAATGATGCGTTACAGACTCAAAGTGATGTGATATGGTTCGTGATGTGACTGAGCGATCCGTCACTTCCATGCGCACAATTTGCCTGTAATCACGTGAAGTGGTGCACTGAGGTTAATTCGATCAACCACGTCAGTCCGTCGTACCCTCCTGCATCCAACGGACACTTATCCGCAATGCAGTTATTTGGTTTCGTCCAACACGACTACCGATTTTCCTGAAAGATAATCCACAATATCGCGGTAGGCTACAATCCTTCCTGTGTCGAACTCAGATACTTGATCAAAAGTTGATTGCTGTTTTCTACAAAACATAACTGATCGTTTTTTGAAAAAAAAAACACAAGAAAACACACAATTCACGAACTTGAAATCGTAGAAATCTCCAAGCCTTAAATAGTGCTTTGAGGTGGCGCCACATGCGCGGGTGATGTGTGTCTGCGCTGAATGTCTGTTCATTTATATCTTTCACCTCCACTAAAGCATGTTGAAAATTGCATGTTATTTGCATGCTTCCATCAGAGTGTTGCATTTATGGTGGCCAACAGTGTATTAATATCTTAAGGGGTCTCAGGGGTGTTAAATTTCTATAGAGGTCTAAAAATATAAACGATTTTCAAACGCGTATAGTTATTTTAAATTAAAATTAAATGATTTGAATATTTTACGTATTATTTAAAATAGAATGGGCTTTAGAAAAGTATAAAATATTTAAAATATAATAATAATTTTAAAAGTCATAAGCATATGAAAATTCTCTAATAAATATTAAGTATTTTTTGCTTTGAGCACACTATTTTCTAAAATATTAGCCTCTGATGTATAAAACTTTATAGAATTATACAATGCATCCATACTCTTTAAACTCTACCTAATTTTAGTATTATACATCTTTTGTATTTCAAAATATTTGTAAAGTACTGCAATTTTTTAAATATTTTTGATTTATTAAAATATGTAAGTTATTATTCTATTTATATAAAAGTAGCTACAAAATATTAAGAATACATTTGTCGTCATAAATCAACTTATAGCTAGTAATTAAACCAACTCTTTTAGAAAATAACATGCACGACGTAAAACTTAATAAATATTTCTTATAGAAAAATTTCTTTTATTCATATGCTTATAATTTTTAAAATTATGTTTATATTTTAAACATTTTATACTTTTCTGAAGCCCCATTCCTGTATAAGTAATATGTAAAAGATTCGAATAATTTAACTTAAATTTAAAGAAATTATACCTGTTTGAAAACTGTTTATATTTTCAGACCTCCAGAGAAATTTAACACCGCTGTGATCCCTTAATAAAACCATTTAATCGTATTAATTAATTTACTTCAAAAAGAATTGAGTAGTATGATTGGTCACAGATTCAGTTGGATATAGTTTTAAATAGTCTAAGGGTATCAAATTTCATTCCAAAGCGATTGTCTGTTCTAAATGTTTTCGAGAAAAATTCCTGATACATATAAATCAGATATTTCTAAATGTAAACTATTTACATCTTAAGGAACTTTTTAATTATTCAGATGAAGAATATTTTGAATATACTCCTCTTTTTTTCTTGTTTTTGAAATTTCAGAATATTACTTTTTTCTTGTGAAATTATATTGTTAGTGCAATATAAATTTCACAAGAAATTTTAAATAATATATTAAAATTTCATGTTGTTTTCGATTGCATGCACCGTGTCTAATTTATCGTCAAATGAATTGTTGGACATTTAAAAAAAACCATGCAAAATATTATTTTTCGGTTCCGAATTTTTATGGTCTCCTTGCGTCGTTTTTCCAATCCCGTTCCATGATCTCAATGAAAGTAAACAAACCGGTTCTAACCCGAACTTTTTGCAAGTTTCGTGATTTGTGGTCAGCAACAACTGCAATGAAAATCGAACGAGCATTTAAACTCGGATCGTGTTAATTGTTTTGGAGAAAGAGAAATAATGGAAATATAAGAAGTGTGTTTTATAGCTTTTAAATAGAGTGCGGCTGATTGGCTATGAAAATGCATGTTGCATCACTATTTTAAGATGATAAATTAGTTTTAAATAATAGATTGTAAGAAGACAGTTCGATTATGATGTCTGGTAATGTTGATTTTTTGAACTGAGATTTTATTAGTCAACTTATTGTTTTTGATCGCTCCAGCGACTAGCACATTGACTATAGCCTTTAATTATTATTAAAAGTCATTTTTAAGAAACTAATTTCATCTTTATGCCTCCTGGACACAAAAATTTCACTGCTTGCTTTGCCAAAGTTTGGGTTTGTTTACCAGGAATTGTAACAAGAATCTGGTGTCATTGGCATCACTTTATACAAAAAAAATACCATTATTCTACATTTTTTTAAAAAAAAATGATCGAATTCACACATACTTTGTCTATTCCATTTTTTTACAAGGTTCAAATTATTTCTGTACTTTTCCAAACTACGGAACACATAAAACAAGAAAATATCATCAGACTTGTCTACCATACCAAAAGAAGACTACATAGCCTTATAAGGTATTTTAACAAGCTATACAGCTACAATGAACAACACGGGACTTCTGCCTACCTACATGCATGGATTAACAGTAGACGATTGATGAAACATAGCCCCTTTTCCTACGCAAGGACATTGAACTTACCTTCCTTTGATGTGGAACCTCACTCTCTGAGTTTCACTGGAGCTGGTTTGGAATTCGATGGAATTTATTTTCATGATCAGCTTTTGACTAGTGTGACTAAGAGCTCTGAGATACCATCCCTAGTTAACCAACTGGCTCTGGAGACTCTATCAATGGAATCCCACAATCTTCCTTAAAAATCTATACAGACGGAAGCAGGGGTGAGAAAGGCATTTCGGGAAGTGGAGTGTACATTCCTACTCCCTCTGGGGCCTTAGAATTTAAAATTAAAAACCCGAATTTCTGTTCAGTTTTTAGATCAGAACCTATAGCCATCAGGAGGGGCCTGCAGTGTGCTGCTCAGTTGGAGGATCGTTTCCAGGAAATATGGATTTTGACTGACAGTCGAGCCTCGATTCAGCATCTCGCTAATTGGGGTGACATTGGTGATCAGACTAGCCAGGACATACTGAATCTTCTTCATGATCTTTCTTCAGGACATAGTATATATTTTCAGTGGATCTCTTCGCATGTTGGCATAGAGGGTAACGAAAGAGCTGACTTTTTGGCTAGGACTGCTGCTGTGGAGGGTGTAAGTCCAAGAGGGAATCTCACATTTTCTGAGATTTCCACAATTTCTAAATTGGAGCTCAACCGACAAATTAAAACTCCACCCAGTCATGCATGGTACTTTGCTTAATATCCGGGTGAGACCTTTAGACTGAGTAGTAGACCTCTTCAATCTACTTATTCTAGATTTTTGAGCTGACAAACAAGAGCTCTCAGGTTCTCTAATGGACAAAAGACTTTTCTGAAATGCCACTGGTGTTCTTCCGGAGAGGCCTCACCTAATCATATTTTACTTTGTTTGGGTTTTAAAATGGACGATGTCCTTTGCGACCCACTGCTGTTTTTAGATTTTTTACATATTTTCGGATTCATGGGGATTGTCTAGCCCTGCTGGGCAGTACCGAGATTAGTAAAAAAAACATACAACATTCGGTTCAATAAAAATAATATTCTCAACAAGAATTATCTCTGCCACTTTCCAAAACAAACTTATCAATAAATTCGTCGTCAATCATTATAATTTCCCCATTGGATAGGGAAGATGTGTTTAAATTCCCTTTTATACAGATTATCTAGAATCTCTTTCATGAGTTAAGGCACTTTTATAATGTTCAAGAATAAATTCACAAAATATTTGTTTTGGGAGGGAATTATACTGATGATAAATAAGTGACAATTGCAAAGTTTTAGTCTTTAAAAAGTAAAAGAATTTTTTTCAAGTTTTTTTCGATAAAAAAATAAATTAAAACCTGAACTCTCAAAATAAATATATTTCATTGTAACAGGTATTTTTCCTATGATTTATTATTTGTTACAATGTCCCAGCTAGAAAACGTTCTTTTTCAGGTTGTTGAGATTTCGTGAAATTATGGAACACTGTGATTTAGCAGGACAGAAAGAAATTCTATTCACATCGAATGAAAACTAAGCTTGAAAAAGTGTGCAAAAGTCCTACTGAATTCCAAATCAGCGGGGAACAGAACGAATAAAAATTCCAGGATTATTTTAGATGTGGATGTATAGCGTATGAATACACTGGCATAAAGCGAAACATGAAGATAATTCTAATAGTAGTGCACTATTTTCTTGAAAGAGGAAATAACATACTTTTATTTGCTTATGTGTAGTCATGATTAAATCGATGTATATTCCATTACTGGCACATTTTTAGAAAATATTTCATTGCTTATTATAAAAATAGCAAGACTAAAACAAAAACAGAAATAATAATCTGTAAAAGCATGGAATGTAATATGTAATTCACAATATTTTTGAATGTCTCACATTTGACATTTTGTTTGTATTCTACCTTTTCATTGCTTCACACTATGTGAGCGTGTGTGTGCATGTATATTCTTCATCTCGATTTCTTAGGATGCTATCTATTGCTAGTGTATTATTTTTAAGATAGTACATTTATGCTTTGATAAAAAGTAACGGCCAATTATAACTGAGAATACATTTATAATATAAGAAATCCTGTGTCACGATGTAAACTACTTATCAAATGTTGAACTAATTGCCAATGTTTTTTTTCTTAAATGTTGAATGAAATCTAAAAAAAGGGTGAAAATCGAATTATGTAGTACCTGTTATCGAATTTGTTGCCTAACATACAACTTCCAAGTTGCTCATACCACTCGGCTACCACGGCCACTTATCTATTCTTGATCAAGATATTATTTGTGAGCATTCATGGATACGTGGTTGAAATTACAATTATACAAAATTGAACTCGTAATTGTTTGTTTACGTCTCAGATCTGATTACCTTGGCCTTGTAAGTTAGGCACTTTAACATTTTTCTCTATCGTGCACAACATTTTTATATGAACATTCTTTTTCTGTACTACCATACATGCAATCTTTGCAGGGAAACACATTTAATGTAGAAGTGTGAAAAAAATTTTCTTTCAACCCGATAGCAGTTTTAGCTTCAAGAAAACCACTGTACTCATCTCATTAAGTAATAGCGGAAAAAGGATAAATTTGACCAACATTTTCCCCCAAAATTTTTTGTAGTAGTTTATTGTGCCATGAATCGTAACTTCTATAATTATTTTTACTACTGTTCTTATTCCTTTTATGTTTCTTTTATTCCATATACTTACCTAACTATAACTTCTAAAATTGTGGAGCAATATATATTAAATAAACAGCAAAGCATATTTACCAGTATTTATTACAGAGTTGTACCTAGGAAATTACCGTATCAATATTAATTGCAGCCTAAAGTTTGGATGAGGTCCACAAATAAAGGGTGGGGGAGGGAGAAATCGGACTGAATAAGTTTAAGAATCTTGTTCAAAATATTTTCCCAGCAGTAACAAATGCAATGATTTGATACAAGGTCCAGTCGACAAAGGTGTTTATCGATTGTATGCGTTATTTAAGAAATAAGACAAAAAATTTAATTAAAACCATTATTTAATATCTAATTTAAGTCAAATCATTTCAATGAAAAATAAAAAGCATGATTTCTTTCTTTCTAAGTGTAGAAAAATAATAAAAGGACATTTTCAAGGGAATTGAAGATTGACCCATGGTCTTAAAAAATTGAGTTTTTTTTCATACGGTTTAAAAAAAAACTTTTTTTCCATTATGAAAAAAAGGCATAGCAATATTTTGAATAGAAACTTATTTTGCAAAATAATTTAGCACGTTACTTTAAATAATGTTGCTGATACCAATGCTACCTGATCGGAAAAATCCGGAACAAGGCCTACGAAATTAATCATGACAAAGTGCTAAGTGACATAGCTTTAAACACCATACATGCGACAGAACGCTTTAACTCACTTTCAGGCCAATTTTGAGGGAGAACACCCTGGAGGTGATCTGGGGCCTCCCACCTCTGTTCCCCTTCCACCAACCTCACGAGAAGACTTGTAGCTCGATGGTCACTTAAAGTGCTCCCATGCTGCGAAGGCACTTTACATTTAAAACATCCATGTCTTCTCTGGATATATCGGATGGATGACACTCTAAGTAATGGTTTGATTCTATAAAGTATTTTATCCTACAATTAATAAACAATATCCATTTAATCAAGGATAATAATTTTTTTCTCCATGATACTTTATATAATTATTAAATGTTAGCAATTTCTTATACTTGGATAAGGCTTAAAAATTTAAGAAATGAATGCATATTATTTAAATTTTTATTTTCAGTTCATTTTAAAAGTGTACGAATATTTTGTCTTTTCCCTTATACTTTCTTATGTCTCTTATACTTTCTGTTGTAGCTTTACCAAAAGTTAGGGTATGAAACCTATGTAAATCTAAAATCGGCAAAAATTTCCTGAAAAAAAGAGGAATACATCTGAAAGAGAAAAAAGGCAGACTTCTTACAGACAACTAAAAATGTTAACTGCTGAAAAGCCTTTAAAATCGTGTTTAAACCTTTAATACTTTTCGAATTGTTATATAGCATAAGTATTTATTATTTATTCTTTTCTCGTTTCAAGAAACAATTCTAGTCCAATCCCTTTTTGATTAGTTGTACGCATCTGCTTCATCTAACAAACATCAATACGTTTTAGATGATAAAGCAACATTTAAGTCCACAGTTATTTGTTTAGAACAAATATTTTAAATTTAAAAAATTGTTCTATATATATATATATATATATATATATATATATATATATATATATATATATATATATATATATATATACAGCAGTAAATAAATTAAAAAGAAGACAAATAAATCCTGAAAAGAACCAAGAACATGGAACCATTACAAACCAAAAGAAAAAGAAATATAGCTAGAGTGGAAAAAACTATTATGGTTTCTCAAGCTGCCACTGGCTTAGGACAGTGAAACAGGGTTAAACAGTGTTTTGCGAGATCTCAACCTTCCCCTGCAGCGGAAAATTTCGACATAACAGCATAGGAGATAAACCAAGGCAAAGGCCCAAAACCCCCACGTGAGTGAATATAACATCAATAGCATAGAATTGGAAAAATTAAATTACTATAGGAATCCGTACGAAAACAGACAAATACAAATATGTATAAACAAAAATATTTGCAATAGAGCTTAATAATGATTATGACCATAAGTAATAATAATGAATATGTGAAAAAACTAAAATCTTACCCGATGTATTCCAATTCCAATAGCATATTAACACCAAGCACAATATATATATATATATATATATATATTGTGCTTGGTGTTAATATATATAGTATATATACTACAGTTAATCTGTTATGTCGTGTATTAAGGACTTGGGAGTAGAAATGTTCATATATTGCACGTCCAGAGTTTTCTTCTCTAATGAGTAATATGTTTTGCAAATATAAACTATATATAAAATACATTTTTACTTATAGAAACATAGACAGATTGCTGTGCAGTATTAAAAATTAGTTTCAAAGCATAATCAATTTTCCT
Source organism: Trichonephila clavipes (assembly GCA_019973935.1). NCBI lineage: Eukaryota > Metazoa > Arthropoda > Arachnida > Araneae > Nephilidae > Trichonephila > Trichonephila clavipes. The sequence continues at coordinate 13,634 of BMAU01010281.1, read as the reverse complement.
ACAGATTACTGTAAAATTTAGTTTTAGACATTGTCTAAGAATCTATATAAATAAAATGTAACGTGTGTTTATTCAAAACCGCTATTCTCTGAAACTATTGAAACGTTTCCCTTTTGAAATTTTGACAGAACGTTTCATTTGAATCCGGACGGGTTCTTGTGTACTTATTATTTCTTAGTCCTTTCTAAATTTTAAAATTTAATTTTTAAGATTTTTTTTTGTGTAAGCTACGACGTCATATGATGTCACGTCTGTCACGAGAGTTGCATTCACACCAAGGCAACTAGCGTCGAGCGTGTAGCCAATCAGACTTCATTTCGCCCGAGATGAAGTCTCTGATTGGCTAGATGTTTAACGCTCGACGGTAACAGCCTTCGTGTGAATGTGGCTGAAATTCGGAAATTTATACTTTATACGCAGTTTTTCAAAGTTATTACTTATTTTTACTACATAGGTTGGAATATTTCTCCACTGTTTCTGTTTTTTGATACTTAATTAGGATTATTTTTCGAATAATCCTTATTTTAATGATTATTCTTCAAACAACTCAAATTTTGTTTTGTAGTTTTAGAAACATTCTGATAATATTATTGCACAATGTTTACGATTTTGCTTATACATTACAATGCATTTTTCTGTATTTTAAAGATAAAAATTATTTATCTCTTCATCAAGCTAAGATTATAATTCTATTTCACTTCTGTAGGTGTTCTGCTAAATAGTGAAAATTTCCAAAAGTTATGATGATAACATAAGACAGACTGTAAAACATCTATTTGGTGTGATTTCAAAATCACACGCCACAAAAGAGTAGCGTACTGATATAATGCTCTGCCAATTTATCTTTTTCCAGTAATTCTAAATTAAATTGTATTATTAGAGAGAGATTATTATTACTTTGAGGTTATTTTTTTCATTCTACTATTTACCTCAAATCAGAAGACTTCCATAAATGTCTTTTTCAAAAAAATGAAATCAGTCTATACCTGCTTGAATAAAATAATAATATTTTCTGCACTTTGATATGCGGATTTTGGCTGACAAATAGTTGCTAAAATCCTCAGAGTTGGGGGCGGTAACACTAGTATGATTAAAAGCATCTTTTGGGTGGAATTTTCAAAAATTTTGTTCGATGTTACACTGGAATACAAATAGCTAAATTAAAATTTTCGGAAGTGTATTTTGTGTTTGCTTAGAACGACTTATGGTTTGTTCATTAAAATATTTAACCTTATTTTGTTTTTGATAGCTTTTTAAGAATTAAGATTTTTATAACTATCTGTATCCAGCCACGTGCTGCTGTGGCTCAGTCTGGTTGAAAAGGGAAAGCACGCATTTCTAAATATCTTTAACCATTTGCACTTAATGTGTGATTTTTTTATTTAAAAAAGAGCTGTACACTGCAATCCAGAACTTAGTTGATAATAATTGCAAATGCCAGTCAAATTTTGAATTGCTAAAATATTCATGATAATGACTGGAAATGCCAGTTGCAGACTGAAAATGCAATTTGCTAAAACATTCAATTTTATCAAGGCTTTTTCGTAGGTTCCCGGTGTAAAATCCATGTTCATATTTAAATTTTCCTTGCGTATTCAACAAACAATATCTCCAGGTGTGTGATTTATATTTCTACCCTAACTCTGTTGGAGATGAAGGAAAGCAGACAGCCAATTTCTAATTGCAAGCAATGCACAAACTTGATTTAGTTGTAAAGTGTTACTTGTGTCATTATCAATACGGTTTAATTTTCGGTGATATTTTGAAAATATTCAGTCACCTTAATTATTTTGTACTACAATGCGTTGGTATTGAACTGCATCTTTTATTGCAGTGTTGGTTTTATGCGAATATATCTTACATTTATTTTTTTCATTGTTTTTCATTTAGTTTTTTAACTGCTTTTCTTATTTCTCAGTGTAATTGATGGAAATTGAGCCCTGTCAATTAATGTTCATTTAGCTACAAATTATATAGTGTAATTGACCTGTTTGGAGTGATTTGTGTTTGAATGGAAGAACATATTATGTTTCCCATTGCATTGTAATGGGGCTGTGTTGGTTGATTTATGTTTGAAGTTAAATACTTTGATTGCATTTTTTATTTTTATTTTTTCCCTTCTTTTTATCCGTGTTTTTTTCTTTTTGCAATTTTATACGTTTTTGGTTTAACTTTTCCCTTTTTAAGTGCAATCAATTGGTTTCAATACATAAAAATAATGCGTTGCAGAAAATCCTAGTCATCATACTCGCCTAGCAAACGCAATTTGCGGAGTAGTTGCACATCAAACTAAGGAAGAACAGACATCAGCTAACGAGCAAACCAGACGAAAAATGGCTCAAATACTCGCTCAGGGAAGCAACAGAGCAACGTGCAATCATCATACTTCACAATGCAAGCATCTGAGCACAGCATTAGCAGTTTGCTACATCAGATCAGCTTTTGCCCTCAACGAAAGAACACAATAGGCTGTGTATGACTGAAAAATGTTAACGATAAACAGCATCAAACATAACTTTGTGCAAAGCAATAACATAATTACAATTAACTTGCATTCGTATACAACCCAGCAGAGGATTATAGTTTAGCCAGGATATTCTCATCAGCACAATGACTGATGAGTGTCCTAATTGCAAAAGGCTCTGAATTTTAATGGAGAAGGGAAAGAGATGTGTTGTACCACTAGAAAAATTCAAGTGCCACAACTTAAAAGAGGACCAGAGACATAAAAAAAGTTTCCTTTCCAAATATACAGTGGAATCAAAGCACTTCCTATCTAACATCATGAAATACAATTCACGTTTCCAATAAGCATAGTTTGGAATGAAAATTGTAAATAATTTGTGCCAACTTTCAAAATGAAAGGATAAATTTATCATAAAGCTTGATCCGAGCTTCTGTTCATAGATTGTCAACATAAATTCCTACAAATGTACTTTATGAATGATGGCAAAGATGAACTGAATGGATTCTGTATAATTTCTACTAGCATAAAAAGGTACATTGTTTTTGAACTGCAAAAGCTTCTTCACCTAAAAAAAAACCAATTTAATGCGTTTAAGTCTCCATTATGGAGACAGGATAAATAATTTTAGGTTCATAATTTAAGGACAAAAGCAAACTGTAATAAATCATGTATACCATTAACAACTGAAATCTGTTTAGCAAAGTTTTGTTTATGCATATTTACTTCTTTTTAGAAAAAGAAACATACTTTTAGGGTAAATGCAAGAAAATCGTACTTAAGTGCAAAATGGTTAGAATATTAGAAATATGGGTTTTCTCATTCCTTTTTTTTTAACCGTACTGAGCCACAGCAACGCGTAGCAGTGTACAGCTAGTTAGTAATAAAATATGTATATTCCTTAACCACTTATATTCCTCAAATGTTCCTCTTCAAAGGAAATTTCAACGATATTTTTTTATTTTCTGTGGTATTCAATTATATAAATGGTTTTCTCTCTCTGTGTGTATATGCATGTATATATATATAACTTTAACCACTTTCATCAGAACTTAATTTCCTTGTTAATGAAATTTACCTAACAATAATTGATAATACAGAAATGTTATATTTCACAAATTAAAATATTTTAGGAATTTCATTTTAAAATGCAAATGTTAAAAAAAAAGAATGTATGCATTTTATCAGAGAACGAGCTAGTGCTAAAATTATTCCATATATACATTAAACGAAAAATGATGCTTTATTTAATTCTATATATAGTTTAAAAAAATTTCACATATATATATATATAAGTTAGAAATATATTAATACAATAAAATTGAGATTTTTTATGATAATGAGCTTTAAGTAAATATTTCAAAAATTTAAAAATGATATACTACTTAAAAATATATCACACATTGAAGAATAACAATCAATCTCACTTAAAGTGGTAATAAGAAAATAAAATATTTGTGTCATATTATTTTTCAAAAAAAAAAAAAAATCCTGAACTATGTGAGTGTTTTATTAAATGTAATATTTTTAAACACAGAAATAATAAGTAAAATGTTTTTAAATATACCTACAAACAAATTATTCTTTTAAAAATATGTATAATAATTAGAAATAAAAATGTATTTTATATCAGAACTCTGTAGTTTTTTGAAAGAACTTTCTGTTTGTAAAACAACTGAAAACATTTTTTCGAAATATTGCAAAGTTTTAGATTTTACCTTTAAAAATTTCGATCTGTACATATCATCTTACATTATTTTTTGAATTTAATATCAATTAAATCATATTTGAAAGCTCTTCCATTATCTATTTCTGAAAAATTCCGGCCTTATTCTTATTTACATAAATATGAAAATATAAATCTTGGAAGCAAAACAACAAATGGAAATATAGCATATACTCAAGTAGCATGGTTTCAATTTTGCAACCATCTGAAAAATTAAACTCAATTAGCCTAATGTGAAAGAAATATTGTAACGTTGATCAAGGTTTGGGGATTTTATGCAATCAGTTATATATATATATACAAAGGACAAGGCAGTTATTTTAAAACGATGAGAACTTATTGTTGAAAAACAATCCTTTTTAAATACAGGATATACTGAATAGGAATGGCGATATGAGATCAATATATAGAAGAATCGATTTCTCGAGCCAAAAAAATCTATATATAGCACTGAAACGATTCAGTGAATCGATATTTCAGCCTAGAAAGTCGACATTCGATTTTTTTCTGTTTTGGTAAAACCCCTAAAATTATTTAAAATTAGTTGAATGCACTGAAAGCTTAAACGTAGAATTTAAACACTATCGCAGACAGTTGTGCACGAAGTATGATCCTATACTTTATTGGCAAGAACAAAAAACTATTTATCATCAAGTTCATTCAATAGTCATGATGTATATGAGTATCATGGGATCATCTGTTCCTTGTGAGCGCCTTTTTTCGATTGCCGGCAGCATCGCAAGTGACGAGAAGAACGCTTGGGTCCCAGTGGACTTGACAGACTGTTGTTTTTAAAAACTTAGATACCAAGCATTAGGAACTATATATATAAGCCATATGATCTACTTTCTAATTTTTTAATTAAACAAATTCATTTTTGAAAATAAATGTCTTCTTTTTATACCTGATACTTTGATAAGGTAATAAAAAATAATTGCCATTTTCGAATTCGTTGAACTTTTTAATAATAAGAGATTGTTTATTATGGTATCTTTCTTGTTTTTCATAAAATGTTTTATATTTACAATGTAAATGCAAACGTGAAAAAATCGATCGTTTAGACCTCGATTTTTTTTTGTAAATCGATTCATCAGGTTACGATTCGAATCGATTTAAAAATCCATCTTTTTCGGAAAGAATCACCATCCTTAATACTGAAAAACTCGCAGAATAAATCTCAGAATGTCTTCATACTTTCATTAGTGTTCAAACTCAACTATCATTGTCTAAAATACAAGTATGTACACTGGTGCGCAAAAATTAAGGACCAGACGGTTTTTTCAATATAACTTTGTACAAAAGCGTTCCAAATCAACACATTTAATACCGTAAGATCCCCAATACGTAAGGACATGTGTAATATGTAAGCAACACTTACTAAAAGAGAAATCAGAGGGATAAAAAGAAGCTTTATTGAAAAAGTAGCATGGAGCGCAATGCGACTGAAGGCCGAAACATCCCTGTGATGGGTGTCCAGCAAGAAACATCTGGTCTTTAGTAGGGGATATGATCTCCCCTGACTGCTAGGCAGGTTTCGCAGCGTCTGCCCATGCTGAGAATGAGGGTGTCAATGAGTTGTTGAGGCATTGCTGCCCATTCGTCTTGCAGCGCCAATCGAAGCTCTCGAATCGTTACTGGTGGTAAGGTACGAGCCGCCAAGCGTCTGCCCAGAAAATCCCATACATGCTCGATGGGATTCAGATCCGAGATCGTGCCGGCCAATCCCTACGTTTAATATCTCACTCTCTAAGAGCTGTTCGGCAGCTACTGTGCGATGGCATGGTGCATTGTCGTCCATGAAAAGGAACTGCAGACCCATAGCGCCTCTAAAAAGACGCACATATGGAAGAAGAATCTCGTTACAATAACGGGTCTCGTTGACTGAACCTGCGTCGAAGGTGTGAAGGTCTGTACGACTACCAAGCATGATGCGTCCCCAAACGAGAACACCACGACCTCCATACCTGTCCCTTTCAATGATGTTCGAGGGATGATTGCGGCTTCCCCGCTCACTCCAGATGAGTATGCGATGAGAATCGCTACTCAAACTGAATCTGCTCTCATCTGTAAAGAGTACTCGTCCCCATTCATTGTCTCTCCAATTCCGGTGTTCCCGGCACCACAGAGAATGCCTTCTCCGATGGGCAGGCGTTAAAGGTACACACCGTGCAGGGCGTCGTGCAAACAGACCACCACCGTGCAGTCTTCTGGCCACGGTAAAACGCGATATCGGTCGTCCAGTCGCCTGTGTCGTGTGTCTAGCGATTTCTCCCGCTGTCTGCCGCCTGTTTATTCTGGCCTGTAAGACAATGTACCGGTCATCTGCGGGTGTTGTTCCTCGTGGACGACCACTACTGTACTCCCTGATAGCTGTTCCTGTAGTTTGAAATTGTCTCCAAAGTCGTGAAACGATTCTGTGAGCAATTCCGAACTCTGCAGCCACACTTGTCACACTGGGGTTTCCTCCAACTTCCCAATGATTCCACCTCAGGTAAAAGTATCCAGATGTCATCTAACAGATTGATTATTCGCCATTTCTCGCTGAGGCAGCAACTCGGTGTGATTTTAACTGCTATACGGCGTGCAATCTGTTTGCCAGAAATACTGATCTTACACCGACAACATGCTTTATACTACTCAGACACTCCCCCCATTACGTCTACCTGCATATCTGCGCATGTGCTACGTACATCACCTTACTTAATCTCCTGATTGGTCTTTCTGTCCGCTCTGCCTCTTCGTTCAGCTGATATGCTAATTTTTCGACTTCATCCTTAATTTTTGCACATTAGTGTATAATCTCAAGTACAGGCTCGGTCTACAAAATAGCCGCAGAAATAATTAATCGGTGGTCAACTCTTCACGGTCAAATCAATACTACTCTTCAACGATTCAAACAATAACTTCGGCGACTGGCTCCATATTTATAAATCTCAAGAATCTTTCGAGAAAAATTCACTTGCGTCATTGATCACGGCATTAGTAAATTTGTCCTGTATTTTCCAGAAGAATATTTATGGTCACCAACTTGCCAAAAAATGGTCATCAAAATATTCCACCTTTGGCTCTGTCACCAGATTACCGTTAAATTGCCATTATAATGTAACGAATAGAGTTGCTTGGGAATATTAAAATTTTAACTTGTTATGAAAATACAACATAGAGTTGTATAAACGTATTACACATCTAGATATAAATTATTTACTCTATTTTTTAAGTATTCTTTACATAAAACTCGTAACTATATTTCTTTTCAGGGATGATTTTTTCTATTTACCATATTTCTTTATAGCAAGTTTTTTGAGAAGCGCATTTAAGATTTATAAAAACAAATCATACAATTTTTTTTCCAGTTTCTATTTAAATGAAAGAATAAACTAGTAACAAAGATTTAGTTATATGTATTATCTAAAGTTAGACTTTTTGGAATAAAAATATTTTTCAATTATTTTGCTAATTTTGTCTCTTTTCAGCATTTTTATTCCAAAAATCCTTAATTAGTTTAATATAAATCTTCATTATTAAACAGTTACCTTAATTATATCCGAATTAAGTGAGTAATAATTTTTGCTTTTTTTTGGCGCAAGAGACAATTTGGGCTGTGCTGCGCTAAATTATATCCAGAAAGCTATAGCTCACAATGTTAGGATAAATTAATTCGTCTTGCTGCTAAACTGTAGGAAAAACATTTTTTTAAAAAGAGGATAGTATAAGATAATTACAAATACATTGTAAATATTTAAATTGGAACTCGGAATTTTATGAATATAATTAATAACCAATTAAATCGCATTTTATTTTTTTATTTGTCAAATTTAATCCTTTCAATTTACTTGAAGTTGAAATGTTTCCAAACCTTTATACGATTAACCAATAAACTCCAAACTAGGCTAGTTTAAACAGAAGGATATTAAAACAAACGGCCCCATGATGACAGGTCAGAGATACGTTCATGGCCTTCTCCAGTTACTTGTGCTGCTACTGATGGAAGGGCTCCCAAGATACATTTTTCAGCAAAGAAATGCTCACTTACTCACAGCTAGGATTACACACGACTGCCTCCAACCCATTTCCACCATTCCCTGACATGCTTGATCTCCAGATTTGTCACCAATCGAGCACATCTGGGATCATTTAAGAGGGCAAGTTGGACAGGTCACCAAAGTCATCAAAAAGGATACCAACTTGGCTCAAACACCAGGTTACCATTAAAACGCCATTATAATGTAAAGAAATGCTCTCCCACTCACAGCTAGGGCTACATACGACTGCCTATATCTCATTTCCACCTTTCCCTGACTTGCTCGACCTCCAGATTTGTCACTGATCGAGTACATCTGGGATCATGTAGGAGGAAAAGTTGGACAGTTCACCAAAGTCGCCAAAACACGATGCCAACTTGGCTCAATCTCCAAGTTACGAATAAATCCCCATTATAATGAAAGGAAATGCTCTTCTACACACAGCTAGGGTTACACATACTGCCTGCAACCCATTTCCGCCTTTTCCTGACCTCCTCGACCTCCAGAATTGTCAATGCCGATCGAGCACATATTTGTCAAATTAGGAGCCTCGTTTACAGGAACTGAAAATTAGATGTCCCCGGAAATCATACTGGACTTCTTAGCATCAATGCCCGATTGTATCGTATCATGCACTCATGTTAGATGTTGCTTAGCAGGGTACTAAAACCTTCCTTAAGTTTTAATTTGTTTTGATTTTGTATCCACTTACATCAGTGTTGTGCTTACATTTGTAAAATTTCGTTTTATCTCGAGACCCTTTTATTGCTGCATAAGTTTTTACGGCAATGCTCTAGTATTTTTTCCACAAGTTAAATCCAACGAAATTATAATTCTACAAAGAAATTCGTTATAGAAACATATTATTTCAAATTAATAAAATGGTGTCCAATTAAAGCTTTAAGAATTTAATTTTAATGCAGGATTAAAACAACTTTTTTTTAATTTATTAACAAAAGACTTTAAAATGATTACATTTTTAACAAGGGTTTCAATATAATAAATGTGAAAACAATTTTCAGTTACAACATCTGAAGTACAAATTATACCTCTGCGTAATTTATCTATATCTTTGAACAAAAATATCTTTTGAATAACTGTTAAATTCCCAGTTGCTTCAATTATATTCTAGAAAAAAACCAGACATCCAGACACACAAAAAAAGAACACACTGTCTATTAAAATTAATACATTTTACATACTATGGTGTAATATACGGTTGCGCGTATACAATAAAATAATATTGTTACTTTCCATCAGGGCATGGGAAATTAGTGGACAGAAATAAAATTAAAAACGAGCGGAAAATATAATGTAGTTTAAAAATTTATTTGAAATAAAGTTCCAAAACTTGCGCATGAATAATTTATATTATTAATGTATAACTTGTACAAATATAATTACAGAAAGGAATAAGAAATAGAAACAAAAATCGAGACGCTGTTAATTTTTTTTTAATTTAAAGTAATTAACACATCGAATATAGAGAGCATTATTTTTATTGTTGCCATAACAACCAGCACTCATTTTTATTTTTACATTTTTAAAAGATTTTTAGTTCTTCATTATCCTATTTGACAATTTATATTTGGAATAGCTGGTATACACGTTCTTCGCACGGGTGAATTGAAAAATTAAACAGTATAGACTGAAAGATGAAGAAGTAATTAATGAGTTAATTTTAAGTGAATTGAGAAATAAACAAGAAAAAAAGCTTTTTGAATATCTCAGCTGAACAAAAAAACCATGTTCGCTAAATTTTAAGTCTTTAGATATATAATAGCTGCTTGTTATTATTATTATTATTATTATTATTATTATGTAAGACTCCCGTAACTTTTTGTGGGTCGATTTTTTGAAAACACTTACCTGATCAGCAAAAGTAACACATTGTTACAAATGTTGTGTAATAAACGCTTAAAAATAGTGTAAATAATTTGTATCTGGATGTGTAATACGTTAATACTACTTTCTGATGCATTTATTTTATGTTAAATAGCTGTTACCTGCGGCTTCGTCCACCTGGAATTTCACAAAAAAATGTTTATTCTCTTCGCAGAGCTTACGAAAACTTAATAATTATGTATTATACATTTTAAAGAAACACCTATGTTATAATATTATGTCATTCTTCTACTTTGTGAGCCTATGTTTCTTTCTTGTTTGTTTTCTTTGTTTGTTACTTTTTGTTGAGCAAGGAGTGATAGGTACGCATGACCTTTGACTCTGTCGATGGGGTGAGACTAAAAATCATTAGGAACAAAATAGGTCTAAGTAGCAGGAGGGTGAAACGCGAACGCAAACGAAGCTGCAAGGAAGGGAGTGAATGGGACGCATGACCTTTGACAATGCAGTTAAGGACTGTAAAATCAGTAGGATCAAAGGACATAAACAAGAAATGTCGCTAGTGGCTGTAACCTAATCAAACAAAATTTTGATATAACTGCTAGAAATCATTGAGAAAAAAAGGCTTGCGAAAATAAAAATAATCCCTATTGAATAAAAATAATCCCTTATTGAAATAAATCATCCCTGTTAGAATCGGATATTGCTCACAATTTCATTGGATTTAGTTTTTTTTTCGAATCCTAACTTTTTTTTTCTAAAGCAATAGTAGCCTAAGTCAATCTTATAACATGAGCTATCTTTCCAGTGAAAGCTCCTGTCAAAATTGGTCCAGCCGTTTCAGAGATTAGCCTGAACAAACTGACAGACCAACAGACAGAAGGACAGACAGACAAAAATTTTAAAACTGATTTTTCATAAGTACCATTCTTTTAAATGCATAAGTACCAAATTACAAACAGACACTACTTTTAAATGCATTTACTAAAAAAACTGTAAATTTCAAATTACAAACAGACACTAATCGCCCATTTATTTCTTCCGAACATTTATATGTAATTCTCTAGATAATGGTCAAAATGTCAGCATTATATCTCCAAAAAGCAGCGACACTACATACATTCACGTGCACACACGTGAGAACACACGATCGAATAAACACCTTCTTTTACAATCTGATTCTGTCTTTAAAATCATGACATTTATATATATATATATATATATATATATATATATATATATTAAACACACACATATATTCCGCAGTGTTTTTATACTTCTTCTATCAAAAAATTTCTATTTCCATTCTGATTTTGTATTTCTTATTCCATATCCAAATGCTATAATATTCCATATGCTAGTTCACTATAGTTCTCAATGAGAATAAAATAACTTCAATAAAATGTAAAAGTTAGAGTAAAAGATACTTGTTTTTGCAAAAACAATAATAAAAGCGTTAAATTATATATGTATATGTGTCATAGAAGTAATAATATACATTATAAAGTTCATAAAAGTGTAAATATATATTTGCTACACAGCATTGCTTCCTAGTCTATCTTGAAGCGATTCCATAATTTGAAGTCAGAAAAACTTAATATATTCAGTATGCAACTTTTTGTTGTAAAACTAGTCAAACAATTGTGTTACATTTTTCAATATCATCTCAATTTATTTGAACTTAACTATCAACTTAAGTCAAAACTGATGTTAATGGAACTAACAAAAATCTTTAAAATACACAGCATGTAATAATTTTTATTACATCTTTCGATAATGATAAAGGTATGTTGTTTTATCATTTGTATTCTACTGTATTGTATTTCACAGATATTAAAATGTAAATGCTAAGCGAAAAATAATGACTGTGCTGAATAGATATTTTAACCACTTAGCATCATATTTTTTTTTCAACCAAAAAGGCCCCCAAAAAGGCATTATTTTCTTTTTTATTGCATATAACTAAGCATAATACTTAACAGAATGCGCAAATAGAAGAACTTTATTATTATTTTTTTTCAATTTTAGAGTTTCCACTATATTTTTTTTATTAATTGTGGAAGACAAGAATACCTAAATGATGGTTTCTTGTAAGTACACTCTGCATGCTATGAAGAATGTTTTATGTACCTTAAAAGAATTTCTCTCACACATGAAACAATTTCACGTTCATACCTCTTTTTCAAATGGCAGAGGATGTGTGTTCATATTTATGCACAAATAATTCGACGCATGGTGTAGTACTAATTCTTACACTGAAATGTGGAGAGATGTAATAGTAGCTTTTTTTTTACTGTCTTTCCTTTTTATTTCTTCTCAAGCAACAAATTACATATTGCCTAGTCAACCCTTAATCTTTATTTATATTTTCAAGAATGTGAATTCCTGAATTCAATGAAAATTCCCCGCCTTCACTATAAAGAGAATCCCGGATGAGAAGTATTTCAGTAGATTGGAGAACCTGTATCTCTTAAAAACACTTACAATAAAAATCTCACTATAAATATTAAAAATATGTACGAACCAAAGTTAGGAAGGTGAAAATATCAATGCCTGTACAGCATATGGGCAAACCGGTTGTGGAAGTCCTTTGGCAGCCAGTATGGTGTACGTGCAAACCAGTTAAATGATTAAGCATAGAGAAATAATGGGAATATTTAATTAATAAATACTTAATTAATGTAATTATATTAATTATTTATCAAATGCTACTTAATATGTTATACACATCCCCCACTATTATATGTATTCTAATTTTTTATAAATTCAATATTATTTTCAATGAGTTCGAGAGCATTTAATTCTAAAATTTTTTACATACTGTTGCACGGTTTCTTAGGATTTTATATCTACACTTTCTTTATTACACTGTTAAATGCACTAAAAACATCTTTTTTAAAAACTTCTTGTTGAATGCTCTTTAAAATGTGATTTTATCTTTTATTTCTAATCTAGTTTTCCTATTTATTTGAGAACATACGATATCAGTTCAATAAAATCATCAAGACGTGGATTATTTTTAATTGCATAAAGCGTTTGTAAACTCTCTATACATCTAAAAACTTTTAAAAAGTTCTTTTTTTAATTATCATTAACCTTTAAATAATAGATGTATGCATTATAACTCTAAGTATTTTGCATTTTAAATTATTTGAATAAATTGCATGCTGTTCATTTATAAAGTATGACATTTAATATGAGAGTTCGGACCTCGCAGATTTTTCTGTAATTAAAAAAAAAAAACTCCCATTTTTTATAGTACTTTGAAGATATTTTAAGTAACATTGCTAATAGTTAACTAAGTTGGGAAATAAACGCATTTTCAGTGGTGAAACAGCCCATGAGGGCCAAGGCCTGTTATGCACATCTCAGTTTTCATGACCTTGACACTGAGGAACATGAGCAGATGTTTCGGTCAAGTGGTACATCTGTCGAGATCCCAATGCTTAGTTCGCAAGAAAGCTTGGAAGTCATTTATGGTCCCACTGACGGGTGAAAGACCGAAGCCTACACTGCCTAGCCTGGGATTTGATCCCTGGGCCTGTGACTTGGGAGGTGAAGCGCCACCATTCAACCA
>BMAU01010279.1:0-11337 GCA_019973935.1 Trichonephila clavipes | reverse complement strand
ACTATGATCAAGATTGACGAGGAAGACCACCTGAGCTGGCACCCCCTCTCTTCTAACTTCCACATTAGACCAACGAAAGCACGTTTGAGCCTCATTCGACATTTTTGACGTTCATCGACCACCTGTGCATGGCGGTTTTTCAGCGATACTAGGCTCGAAGGCAAGAAAGGCCAGCCACTAGTCCGTTACCTTGACCACTAGGCTACCGCGACCACGATAAATATTTAAAAGGTAGGGACAAAGCGAAAGAACTCTATAGAACATTTGACAAAGAATGATTTCCCTACAGCGTTTACTGACTTACAGCTATTGAACATATATTTTGTAAATACTTTATGCCATTTCTTTTTTGATTATGTTCATAAAACACACAAGCTCAAATCTAAAGGAAGAAAGATGTGTGATATGCTTTATCTTCCTTTTTTTCAGAATTTTAAAAGAATAAATATGTTATTTTCCCACAAATGTTTATTTCCCCCTCTTTTTTCAAACCTTTCTGTGAGATATTCAACACAGCCAAGGAATTTCAAATTACATATGGAATTTCACGAGGAAGATAACCTTAATGATCTAACCGGCTACTAAAATACGGAGATGGATTTCCTGATGTGTGTTGACTCAAATTCATGCCGTCGTGTATCATTTTGTTTTAGATGCACGCGATTTTTTCATCTGTGCCATGTTTATACTGAAAAGTTCTAAATTTATCGCTGTTTTACATCACATAGATGAGCTTACCACGTTTACATGGAATTATGATTATTCACAAAACACGTTTCAGATGTTATTTTACTCAATTATATTTAAATTTCATTTCAATATTTTATTCTCAAAATAGTACCTTTTTTCCTTCATTTTTTAATTTTTCTTTTTGTGAATTTACCTATAAAACTAAAAGACTTCATTTGAAAGTTTAAAAAATTTATATCGTAAAAAGAGTGAGGTGAGTGAATGTTAACGTCACCTGATTCAAGTAACGAAGGTGACACCCCCTCTCCTAACTTCCACAAGACACCAATGGGAGGAGCTCCGAGTTTGAGTTTCGATAAATTTAATGAGCATCGGCCTCCTCTGCACGGCAGATCTTCAGCGGTACTAAGCTCCAACTCATGACACTGTGGCCACGAGTCCGTGACCGGATCCCTTTACCAATTTTTAAATTTATAAAGATATTTCATAGTTAATGTATTTCCAACTCAAAAATTGTTTTACGTGATTCGTAGGTTACAAGAGCAAAAAAATTGTTGTTGATACTTATGTCACCTAATCGACAGCAACATCAAATCAAGGCCCACGAAATTCATCGCGGCTAAGGGCTAGATTTTTACACCTGTCCTTAGCCTTAGCTTTGAGCACCATGTAGGTGACAGTATGATTTTGCTCGGTTCTACTTACATTTTGAGGAAGTGGTCGGGAGCCTCCCACCTCTCTTTCCCCTACACCAACCTCAATAGAAGGACTTGCGGCTCGACGGCTATTTAAAGTACCCCCCTGCCGTGAAGGCGCTATACATTTACAAACATCCATGCCTTTTTGGGGTTTCGAACCCAGTCCCCTACAGTAGCACAGCCAGCATCACTAACCACTATACTGGATGGGTGGCAAAATTATAAAACCATCAAATCAAAGTGTTGTTGTTTGTTAAATTACTTCCACTCAGCACATTCATTTATATACATTGTGTTTTTTCTCCAGGTATAGAAGTTTAAGTTGGCATTACTTTCCAAGATGGCGACCGATTTAACAGCTGTCAAGTGATTTATTCTCAGTTTGGTTGGGCAATTCATCATGAATAGACTCACGCCTGAACAACGCTTTCAAATTGTGCAATTTTATTTCGAAAATAATGGTCGATTTTCATAAGCGAATTTTGTTTAGCGATGAAGCGCACTTCTGGTTCAATGGCTACGTCAACAAACAAAACTGCCGCATTTGGAGTGAAGCTAATCCACAAGTGTATGTCGAAACACCGTTACATCCAGAAAAACTGACTGGTGTGCTTTGTGGGCTGGTGGAATCCTTCAAAAACGATGAAGGCCACAACGTTACGCTCAATGGTGATCGGTATAGAGCCATGATTACTAACTTTTTCATTCCTGAATTGAACAATCATGATGTCCAGGAGCTGTGGTTCCAACAAGACGGCGCAACATGTCCACACAGCTCGTGCCACAATCGATTTATTGAAGAAAGACACATTTGGTGACCGCCCTAATTTCACGTTTTGGACCGCAGTGAATTGGCCTCCAAGATTTTGTGATTTAACACCGCTAGACTATTTTCTGTGGGGCTATGTACAGTCATTGGTCTATGCGGATAAACCACAAACGCTTGACCATTTGGAAGACAACATTCGCCGTGCTATTGCCGATATGCGGCCACAAATGTTGGAAAAGTCATCGAAAGTTGGACGTCAGATTGGACTACATCCGAGCCAGCCGTGGCAGTCCTATGCCAGAAATCCTATTTAAAATGTAATGCCACAAGATTATCTTTCGAATAAAAAAAATTCATGTCAATCGAATAATACATCGTTGTTTTTATTGCAATTTAAAGTTCTATACCTCTCAAAAAAACACCCTTTACAAATACGAAAAACGATCACGGAAACTGCACACAATAAGTCTGGCCAAAAGCACACAGCAACCGGTCAGCCAGTGAACCCCGTAGAAGGAATGCGGGGGAGTGAAGCGGGAAAACCACGCGTGGGCGGGTCACACAGTTATCCTTCTGCCAGAAAAAATAGTTCACTCACTTCACCCCAACGAAAGATTTTTTATTAATCGTTCCCAGTAGCGCACACAAAATATTTTCAAGGGGGTGTCAGGGTCTAAAGTCCACCATTTTGGTATTATGCTCCAATACGCCACCCAGCATATTATTTTGATCTTATCGATTTTCGGGAACAAAAACAATACAAAATTAACTGTTGATTAAATAATTAGCATTAATTAGTAAAATTAATTATTAATAACAAATACATAATTAAATTTTACGTAATATATACATAGCATAATGACCAATCGAAAAAATATATCAAGTGCTATGGGGGGTGTCCGGACCCCTAGGACACCCCCCTTGTGGGCGCTATTGAATGTACCAGATCCCCTTGATTAAGAAAAATAGAATTTTCTTAAACTTGGTCAAATTAAAATATATTTACCACTATTATATTTTATTTTTCTTCGAAAAGAATAGAACATAGAAAGAAACATTAATTGGTTGGAAAAAAAGTTACGACTTCCTCGAAAAGTGAATTCGTTTTATCCAAATCACGTGAAAAAGAAAACAGATTTATATTCCACATAGAATCGAACGAAAGAACATTCGACTGACGGAACATGTGGTACAAGCACGCACTGTTTCCTGCCACATTTAGGTAACACATTCACCCCGTTCGTTTGCAGCAAGATAACATTTTAGTCACCTCACCGTAAGCATTTCAGCCCTGATGGAAGTGTGCCTTTTTTCATATTGATCAGGGTCATTATTTAATGATACCAACAGGAAGCAGAGCAATATTTTAAGAAAAGGCCAAAATTGGAAGCGAAATAATCTATCCACATGAATTGTTGTTCGATTGTCTTCATCTTGACAACTAAGCGATGGGGATGTACAAACGATTTCGATGAAGGAATCAACAGCCGGTATCGATTGAAGAAGCAGAAGCTTTTATAAACAGGGAGTTACAGCATTTCTCGTTGTTCAGGGGTGAGCTATGTATTTAAAAAACTCCGATGCCAAAAGATATTAATTAGATGAGTTTTTTTTTTAAATCCTATATATTACTTTTCTAAATTTTGACATTTGTCACTTAAGATAAATTATATTTTCCGTCATTACAATAAATAGCATTGTATTCATTATAAAATACATTTGCAAATTTCTTTTGCATGTAACCAGACCTGTAAGCTCACCTGCATTTGTCAAGAAAGAGCTTTGACTGATAATTGACAACAATTGCAAAAATTATGAAATATTAATGATTCGATTTTTAATTTACATCATACTCAGAAGCGCCCCAAGTCAATTAATTGACGATGGACCTCATCATTTTTGAACCACGGTCAAATGACAAGGACAACGCCTCAGCGCGCGCTGCTATCTAGAAAGCTTCCACACCATGCCAATGTATTGATGTCTTTGAACCTCGACAGGTCGTGTTTCCTTCGGGACTTCAATTATTGTTATTTTTCGCTACGGTTCTTCAATTATATATACCTATATATATATATTGGTTCAGTTCCGGTTTTTTCTTTGTAAGTAAGCAGTTTCAGTTCAGTTTCGAATGAATAATTTTATTTTTATGAATATTCTTATTTGTACTGAAAATTTAATTCTATCACAGACAAAGATATAATTTTATAAAAATAAGAGAGAGAGAGAAAATTTTTGTTCTCTTTTGAATTGGTACACTATGTGTTGATTACAATTGACCAACATGTACGATACGAGGCGGTGAGCATTGGTATTGTTACCCATTATCGAAATCACATTTGACAACTAGGTTTTTGAGTTTCTGATTTGTATATCTAAACAGTCTAAACAAAATTCGGGTATGATCGCATGCTGAGGATGCAAATATCCAGTCCGAGGTTATAGCGGCATTTTTATTAAAAAGAATCGTCAAAGATCGAAATTTTTTCTTTCATTTTCGGTTAACACCGCTTTTGAAAGCTATATCTTTCTTGCGCTTTTATTATTTTAAGATTTTTATAAGTTTCTTTGCATTCTCTTTTAAATTATATTTGCTTTCTGAGTATTTTAAATTGTGGGAGCAAGAGTCAATATATTTTAATTACTCAAAGTCTGACAATGTAAGGTTATAGCTCGGAGGAGTTGGGTACTCAGGTCATCCACCCAACGATATATTACTAATGAATCAACTATATTTCTAGTTCATTCAACTAAATTAAATCTGCCTTCTTCAAGTACTTTTATGTGAAACTGAAATAAAAATGCACTATTAAGAGCATCAAAACAGGAAATTCGAGAAGCAATTTACATGCTTAATGATGATAATTATGTGATTAACGTTAAATTTGGGAAACTATTGAGAACTGGATTTCAAAAACAAGAGAAATGATTGAACATATTATCAAACAAAGAAACTCCTAAACCATTATGTTTTTTTTCTGGTTCGGTTCAAATTTCGTTCGATCAAAACAATGGTTTTGTTCCGGTTCTTTCAGTTCAAATTCTGGTTCAAGCCCCTACCCTCTCCATCTCTTACTACAAATATTACTAAAAAATCACGGCTTGAAGTCTTCAGAGAGCACCAAGATTCGAACTCTGGGCTTTACTTTTAATTTTTGTGACCATGACCAATCTGGAAACGCAATGGTCATGAAATATTATTGAATACTAAGTTAAAAATACAGTTATAAAATCAGTGAAATATCAACAAAAAAGTGTAAGTGGAGATCATTCATGTAATAAATTTCTTTATAAATTTATATTATGTTCGTTATAATTTTCCACATTAATCAAGAAATTGCTATGATTTAAACTTTTTTAATATCCACGAAGAAGATTAATATTTATTTCTATGTTTGTTTTTAAAGTCCCGGGTCTTAAAACATTGAGTACATTAAAAGTCAAGTCCGTTTATCCGTACCGGAAAAAAAATCCGAGAAGCAATATTTTTCATGTTTTGGTATCTAAATCTGGAAAAGGAGAGAAAAATTGTCATTTAAGGATATTCAATTAATGTTTTAAAATCAATTATTTTTTTCTTTTTTGAAATATGCCATGAAAATTTAGATAAACTTTAAAAACATTTAACTGGCTGAATAAGTGAGTATTAACGACACCCTGTGCAGCTATTCAAGCTATGCGACGGACCTCGTCATTATGAGCCATGGTCAAGTGACGCGGTTGACGCCTGAGCCGTTACTCAGCTCTCCTAACTACCACACCAACGGGAGGACGTTTCAGCTCTCGACAGATTTAACGTGCATCGCTCCCCTACACGGCGGGTCTTTAGTCTTAAAAAACACGAGGGCTATTGCCGACGGATCTTGTAAATTTGAACCATAGTCAATGGACGGAAAAGATATACCCGAGATGACACCCTCTCTTTCCACACCACACCAACAGAAGGGCATTCGAGCCTCGACATATTTAACGTGCATCATCCCTTCTGTTCGGTGAGTCTTTAGCACAGTACTAGGCTCGAACTCATGACATGTCGGTCACGAGTCCGTGACCTTATCCACTAAGCTACCACGGCCATAAAACATTTGAGTGATAACTTTAAACGAGGATTCAATTCTGTTTCCATCTCCAAAGAACAGATCTCCAAGGAACACGTTTTTGTTTCATAGAAACACGTTCTAAAAAAGCGAACTATATACAGCTACTTCCAAAATTGAGGTACACCTACTTTTAAAACTGGGAATCAATGTTTAGAATGAAAAAAATTATATTAAATTGAGGGAAATAATTAAAACCTTTAAGCATAGATGAGTTTATTAGATCATAATTCATTATTTTGAATGATAAAACAAAATATTTCTTAGTTTAAACATACATATAATAACTTATAAAAAAGAAATTAACAGAAATTAATAGCCACAAAATTGAGAGTACATGTGCATCTATTTTCCTGCATAAATCATGAATAATAAAGAGTTAATATTTAGTAGCATAACCTTTGCTGATATGACAGCTTCCAACGCCGAGGCATCGATTCCACAAGATGTCTAGTGGTCTCGGGAGCAATATTCAGCCATTCTTCTCTTGCAATACCGTTTTCAATTGTTCCTTGCTTGTAATTTGATGTTTTTGCACAGATCTCTCAAGGTGGGACCAGATTCTCGATAACATTTAAGTCGGGAGACTGTGGAGGTGTATTAAGCTGATTCCGACAATGATAAAGCAGCCATTCTTTTTACAACAAACGCAGTGTGCTTGGGGTCATTGTCTTGTTGGAATATAAATTCGACCCCAGTGTGTGTCCTAATTCTATCAGCACTTTTTCAAATTATTTTGCAGTTTATTAAGATAAGCCATCTTGTGCATGATTCCATCAAGCTTACTAGCTTTCTACCCCGACGTAGCCTTACACCCCCAAACCATCACCGACCCACCTCCGTGCTTCACAGTAATTGTGTGTTTTGGGTGGTGTGAGGTATTTGGTTTACGCGACACCATACGACGACCGTCACTGCCGAAGATGTTGAACTTACTCTCATCACTGAAAATGACTTCGTTCCAAAACTGTTGAGGCTTTTAAAATGTGTTCTTTAGCGAATTTCAATCGCTTGACTCTCTATTCCTCTTACCACCAAGGGCTTTTTTTCGAGCTACTTTACCATTATAGCCAGCCTTTCTTAGGACTTCGTACCGTTTCTGCAGAAACCAATCGACCTAAGGCAGTGCTTCTCAAACTTTCAATACTGGCGCCCCCCTTATCAATCACAATTTTTATCGCGCCCCTTATACATTAATAATGTACTGAATGCACACAATGCACTTTTACGTTAAAGCAATAATCTTAATTATATACCGTACAAATTCATGACATAAGTATTAAATTTTGTATATGTTAAGCTTTTAAGCAAATATATATATATATATATATATATATATATATATATATATATATTAAGAAATAGGATAATTATTACGTTATTTTTTTTTCTAATTTTTAAATTGGAACATATTGCAAAAATGCGGTGGCTGCTTAGGAAGACAAAATATAGATATCGGCTTTTTTTTTTAGAAAGAACTCAGTGGTCAATTTCTAAATCATATATATAAGCATTCCTTTTGAAAAATTTGCTCTGTAAGACAGTTTCTCCATGGAAGTCGCTAATACTTATTAAACTTGTTCTTAATTTAGCATTAATTAGTTATAAAATATCCTGCAGCACTGGTAAATTAAAAGTATACCGGCTGCAGTACCCGCTATTTGCACGAGTTCATTTATAAGAAAATAAAACTTATTGATATAATCGCTGAATTTTTTAGGGAGAGTAAAGCCAAGTGGGTAAACAAATGTTTACAAAAAATGTAAATGATTTTTTTAAATCATTGCTCAAATTATAATTAGTTTTAAGCGAACTGTAATTTTAAGCCTCACAGAATTAGCATTTAGAATTGATGTTGAATAATGAACAATAATATAAAATTCCCATGAAAATAATTGTATTATTTTTAATACTTAAATGTGAAAAGACTTCAACATGTTTTAAAACCTGAGCAGGCACGCACTCGATAATACTGGTCGAGTGGGGTTATTGAGCCACCCTTGCTATTTTTTTAATTATTTTTATAGTACACAATAAAAATCGCAATTTAGTGAATAATTTAATTAAGAGAAAATATACTCACCCCTACTTTCAAGAACACAGAAAATATTTCGGAAAAAAGTTATCAAACCGGGAACTCAGTCAAAACAAGTACCTCAAGATTGTAAAAAAACGTTTGTCACTCCCAAAAAAGAGGGAGATATGTGACAAATATATTTTAGTTCACACGTTAAGACTGTCAAACAGGAGGATAGTGTCGGAGCCATTGGTAACAATTAAACAGTTTTGCCAGAATTACCGATTTCGTGCACTTTGTGCTCGGCGTGACAGCTCCAGAATAAAAGTGTATTAGTTACAATATGGATGTTCAAAAAAATTATGTAAAACGTTTTTCATTATGCTTTTTTATATGTTTGGGAATAACTCATAGAGATAAATCTTGGCCAAGTAATCCTTCAAAGAGCTAGCTCTCTGTGCTTTTCCATAAATCATAAAAATATTTTACAAGAAAAAAATCGCAGCAGAAATAGTTTGTTTGCAACTTCCCTAAATGAAAAAAACAAATACATAAGAGCAGGGACGTAACTAACCGTAGAAGTAAGTTCGAAGGTCAAACCGCAGCAACTACATTCTGCTGCCTACAGCTGATGACAATAATATAACAGTAATGAATTTTTTATCTTCCTAAAAATTTTTTCTATTATGGGTCTGGGTTTTGTTTTTCTCATTTTGGTTTGTAAAGAAACCGTAATAGAAGTAGAAGCTTTAATTTTTTATGACGTAATATCGCAGATATATAAATTATATCGGTGTAAATGTGTATTTTTTATTTCGTCAGAAAGTATTTTTGTTTTACTTCATTCCAGTAAATAAATTTTTTTAAATCTTTTATTTTCGATATGCTCGCGCCCCCTTGTACAGTTTATCGCGCGCCCCCAGGGGGCGCGCCCCACAGTTTGAGAAACACTGACCTAAGGTATTAGAGGTACTGGCTGCAATTTTAGGAGCACTAATTTTAGGATCAATCTTCACTTTTGATGTATAACTCTTCGCTCGGTTATGGAGTTCATAATTTTCTTTCTCCCTCTTCCTTCGTTATTTGCCAGCATACCAGTCTTCTTAAATTTTTGCAGGATTTTTTGGATACAGTTAATACTTCGTCCAACTACTTTAGCAATATTCAGCTGGGATTTACCTTCATTTGACAGTTTAATAACAAGTTTTCTCTCTTCGATCGTCGTTTCCTTCCGATTCTCCATTTTAATCAAGACATCAAATCACAAACATAAATTTGTTATCAGATAGCCTTTGTGAAAGCCTTCCTTTATTATAGATCTATTATCAAATTTATATTTAAAAAATTACTGGTAGTTTTGCATAGTGATTAAAGAAGTGTATCCTCAATTTTGTGACATTAAAATGGTGTAGTTTTTCTTTCAAACCTTCATATTTTTGTTTCAAACAATTTCCATGTCTTACATTTAATGTTATTTGGAAGAGTAATGTATGCATTTTGAATGTACAAAAGTGCGTTAACATAACGTATTAATTTCTACACCTGGTGATCTGATGGTGAATTCAGAATTAAGTGTACTCTCAATTTTGGGAGTCACTGTATATATAAATAATTATCCCTTTCTTCTTGAAATACGTTATTTTGTTCGAACAATACCCCCTCCCCTCTAAGTATGCTGTTTGTTTGGAAACCAATATAAATAAATAATACTTTGGGTAATATTCTTATACATGGGAAACTTAATAACGGGGTTTGCGATTTATATTTTTCAATCAAAATCAATAACTTTCAGTATTTCATTTTTATTATATGTCATGAATATCATTTAATCTGTTCTTTTATCGATATAAACCTACAAAAATACCAACGTAATAAATCCTCGAAAATGCAAAAATCGATAAGGTTTCGGGGCTGGGAATTCTGCCTTACTTTTCCAATGGCCATTCTATCTTCAATGAAATCTCAGTTGTTGAACTAAAAATTCATCCGCCTAAATGCATGTCTTTATACAATATAAATTTATATATATATATTATTTAATTCCAGAAACGTTAGTATGATAACAGTGTTTTGAAAAAAATATATATACATCCAAGTTTTTAATATATTTGATATCAAGTAGCACCACAGGAATTTTTACAAGGAGGGCGGTGGGTCGAAAGTCCACCATTCTTGTATCGTGCTCCTTTTGATTTTGTCGATTTTCGGGATCAAAAACAGTAAGAAATAATTATTGCATAAATAATTAGCATTAATTAATAAAATTAATCATTAATAACAAATATTTAAATTTTACGTACTACATATTTAAATTATAGTCAATTGGGAAAAAATCAAGGGCTTTGGGAAGGCCCGGACCCCTAGCACTCTTGTGTGCGTCCACTGTGCTTTGATATAAATCACATGTAAATCTTAAAAGTTTGTGAAAGTGTGCTAAGACGCTTTGTAATAAAATCAGCGGTTTCAAAGAATAATAGAAGTAAATAAAATTGACGAATGGAATATTTCTGTGTAAAGATGATACAAATCCAAAGAAAAGGAAAAAGTTGTTATTCTAAATTTCGGTGTGAACATTTATTTTAGTAAATGATTGAGTGAGTGTTAACGTCGTACAACAAAACATGAGGGCAATTGGGGACGGACCTCATCATTTGAACCATGATCGAGGACGACACCCGAGCTCTGGCACCCCTTCTCTAACTTCCATATCACACCAACGAAAGCACGTTTGAGCCTCGACATATTTAGCGTGCATCGACCCCCTGTGCACGGCGTTTTCCAGCGATACTAGTCTCGAACTCGTGACACGCCAGCAGCGATTCCATTACCTACAGCGGCCTCACGCCAAAGGGAGGACTTTGAATCTCTACAAGGCGGGTCTTCCCATGGAAACAGGACTCCAACTCCCGACACAAAGGCTACGGAGTCCGTGGCCATAACAACAGCTTGCTGCTGCGTGAGTGAATATTAGCGTTGCACTGTTCAGCTACCACGAGGGCTTTCGGCGACTGACCTCGTAATTTTGAGCCACGGTCAAGTGACGAGGACAATACTCGAGTTGGCACC
>BMAU01010276.1:0-26170 GCA_019973935.1 Trichonephila clavipes | reverse complement strand
ATCATTCGCTAACATGTGGCCTCGCCTGATGTTCCATAACTGATTCTGCTGTTTGCGCTATTATTTTGAAGTTTGCTCTTACGTACCGTCATTTTGACAGTGCCCCAGCCTTCTGTGAAACGTTGGTGCCATTCAAAAGCATGTACTCCCAATATTTTTGTCACTGCCGTACATGCTTCAACATTTCAAAAGTTTCTATAGCACTCTTTCCCAAGCTTTCTCAAAATTTGTATTAATTATCTGCTAAAGAAACTTCATGGATGTTTTTAATAAACGGTTGCTTAATGCATGTGCGTATACAAATTCAATGCTATGACGTGCCACCGGACACGAGAACTTAAGATGAACTACCTAAAAAAGAAAACGCAGTACTGCAGCAAAGTTATTGTTTTCACTC
Organism: Trichonephila clavipes; assembly: GCA_019973935.1. Taxonomy (NCBI): domain Eukaryota; kingdom Metazoa; phylum Arthropoda; class Arachnida; order Araneae; family Nephilidae; genus Trichonephila; species Trichonephila clavipes. Next base: position 25,773 of record BMAU01010276.1, on the reverse strand, counting down.
TACTGCAAACGTTTTTCAAGTTATATACTCAATACGGGGACTTTTGAGTCCTACCTCTTGAAAACAAATATATCTCATTCATTTTATTACAAATGGAATCATTCAAAATAAATTAGTTCGAACATGTACATCGAATTGACTCTAGATTTAAGCACTTTAAAATTTTTTTAAAAAGTCAAGATCGATATTCTGGTTAAATCTTATATGTAAAATAAAAAGATGCTGATATTTCGCTTCACAACAAGAATTGAAGTGAAAATATATTATAAATGAACTTTATTTTTAAAGGTTAATTTTGAATAGAGACACTGTTTCGAATTCTGCACTAGATCTTATTCTTATATAATAATGCTCCTTCAGTTTCAATGACATAATCTGTTCTTAAATAATGTATTTATTCGTAAAAAGTGTTTTATAATAACATTTCCATATTGAAGATATACTATTCATGAAGAAACTTTTGTAAAATTATTTAACTTGAAATAATTTCAAATTTGAATTCTACTCACTCTGATGTTTTTTCTTATTAAATAGATACTTGGAATTTAAAATGAGTTTATAATGAGATTCCTGATTTCTTTTATAGTGAGTTATAGAGAAAGTTTTTGAAATGAACCGATAATCATTTAAAATAAATCCATTGTTAATAAGGCTTACATATTAATTCAACAAATAAATGGATTTTGCACATTTAAAGTATGTCTTTGGACTTTACTCAAAAGTTGGGCTATTAATAGGCAGCAATAATAGAAATGGAATTTGTGTACATGAGCTTCAGTTACCGGTAAAAGATCAATCGACTGTTCTGTTAATCTTGAGCCAGATCAAAATGTAGCACTGTATTTCAAAGGTATACTGAGCTTCATATATTTAGCGATGGACCACGTAATTTTGAGCCTTAATCGCATGATGGAGGAGGCACCTATGAACGCACAATATAAAATTCATCAGCAGCTCTAAATGGCGCTTTTATAGCAGCATCATGAGTAGAACTTATTTCTTGACAAAAAAAAATCGTGCGTTCAACGCAACGCGATAGAAGTGAAACTTCTTTGACGACGTTGGAATATTGATTATTTACCCTAATATTCCAAATTGACCAAGCACATGTCTCAATCGCCTAATTTGCGTGAAATGTATTCGTGGTGAAATGATTCTTTCTGATACCAAATCCAAAGTAGAAAGATGTCCTGGAATTTCTGGGTATGCAATACCATTATATCTTGATAAACTTCGTATACTTTTCTTATTTAAATTTCGTCGGCAATTGTAGCATGCTTTAATGTGTCTTCTAAATTAATTCCCGGTAAAATATTTTTTGTGTTAAGCAACAGACGTTCTCAAATCATTTCTAAACCATAATTTATCATAAATTGAACGTCCGTATCAATTGACCGATTATCAATGAATCGCTTTTGAAAATCTTTGTGAGCAGTTTTATGGGAATCATAGTCTTTATAACGTTAGAGAGAATTTATTATTGATTTACCTGCATCAGTTCCAACACGCACTAGAATTGTTGAGGACTCTGTAGTTAATGGCACAGGATAATTCACTAAGTCCGTATTAATCTGAGCAGTCATTAAAAGTGTATCAACAGCATTCCCATCCCTTAAACCGAGCATTAAGAGAGTATATTGCAGTGTTTTTTCCGTGCTCGATGTTATTTCATGTACTCTGATGGAGATTCCGCAGTAGCACTTGATAAATTTGCAATATTTTTCTGTTTTTTTTTTTTTTTTGCTTTTTTTTTTTTCTTGTCACTTTTTTGACAAGACACTTGCTGCTAGTTTGTCTTTTTCTTTCTTTCACGAAACACTTTTCCATTGTGTGCATTTGATTTAGACATTCTGACTAGAATTAATATAATAATCCAACGCAAATGTCAAAAAAGCAAATTAGCTGCCGAAAACATCACCATGAAGCAAACAATCTAAGAAATATTTCACAACAGCACGCTTTTACTGCGAGAGCTATTTTGCCAAGTCGCAAGTCACGTTGTGTTCCCGCTCCCTCTTTTCCTCCAAACTTGCTATTCTGTCATCATGGTGAAGATTCGGGGGATGGGAGGGGGCGGGGAGACTACTTCCGTTCGCTTTTTCACTGTTACGCAAAAATGGGCAAATTTCTTATTCACTCTCGAGCGCTAAAATGTTTCACTTCAAAAATCAGTTACGAGTTCACGTTCCTGACCACTCGCACAGCTATATTACCGTGATTACAAATATAATTTTGACTCTGAGTAGATTCAAACTTGTTCACATTAATTTAATAGAGATTAGTTTTAACAAACTCTAAGCAATGATCCACACTACCCGATTTAGAAAGGTAAAAGTAAAATAAATTAACACACTGTTCCATTTAAGGAATGAGAGCAGTTATTTAAATTGTTTAACTCTTCCTCAGTTCACTTATAGTAGTTAGAATAATCATTTTCTATTAAATTACTTCAATTTGAGACAACATTTTCGTGTATGTTTGATGCTTAAAATCATACAATTCGTTCTGTATATTTTTTTATTCTGAAACCTTTGGATTTACAGAATTTATCTATGTATTAAATGCATTGTGTAATGTGGTGACTTGTGGCTTGTTTACTGAGAGAGAGAGAGAGATTGGTTCAATTCACTTATTAAAATTCATTCATTTCCCTTGATTTTTTCTGTGTGGTTTCATTTTCTAAGCTGCTTAGTTATGCTACTTTAAAATTTGGGTGTTTTTGACTCATATATATATAATTGTTGCTACCAAGATATCTGTGCAAATTTGTTGTACAAAATTTCATTCTATTTCTAAATATGATTTATATCTAAGGTTCGAGTTTTACAGTTGATCAATTTCGTGCGGTAGTTTAGTAAAATTTTAATAGAAATATTAATGAATATAACATGAATATTCTTCTTTATTGTTGCTAATCTTCTTGTTCCTAATGATGTCAGAAGAGAACCAAAAACTGTTGAAGGTAGCAAAGTCATGCACAATTTTTAAGATTTTAACCTCTTAAGTGCCACCGGCATTTATAAACGTCTTGCTAAGTCAAAGCGTTAATTTCCCCGGATGTATATATACGTCTTTCTGAAGTACGAAACACTCTGCACTGTTATCCATAAAATTATTCCGATGGCTTTAGAAGGCAACAAAATGACCTTGGCAAAGTTTGCGAAGAATTTACTTATTTCAGAAAAATTTGCTTTTTTATCCCCCCCCAAAATACATCACATGCGTGCGCATACGTGGAAGGGCGTACGTTGGCATTGGTAAGAGAATCGCGTACCTCTTTTAATTCGAGTGATTAATTCTTAAGTGATTAATTATAAACCGTACACATTATAAAGATAAGTGTTAATTTTTGTATATAATTTTACATATGACAATCCCATGGGGGGTCACTAGTAGTTAAAAAACTTGTTCTTGACTTAGTATTGTTAAATTAATTATAAAAATACATTGCGTAGTACTGATGCATTTATAAGTGTAATACATCAGTGTAAATGTGTATTTTATTTTTAATATGCCAAAATATATTTTGTTTGTTTATTTTCAGTAAGTTAACAATTTTGTAAAGTAATCTTTTGTTTTTGACTCTTCACAATGCTCGTGCCCTCCAAAAGGGTACACACCACAGTTTCAGAAACGCTGTTCTGGTGGTTTATGCCAAGCAAGATGATATATATATATATATATATATATATATATCAACACTCTATACTTGACTATTTAAACTGTATTTTTTAATCCTTGTATTTTTGCAATGTAGACTATCATTCTAATAAATTTGGTTTAGATGTATATTTTACTTCTTGGTGTTGCATTTTGTATACTTAATAATGTATCAATATAACTAAACAATTGTGGGATAAATATGTTTTTATTACATAAGGAATTCCTGATAAAAATTAGTCCTTACATTTAATCAATATTGAAATCATTTCTTTTATAGAACTTTTTTCATTTTCAAAAGAAAAAATTGTTTTTGCTAGGATGTGAATTTAAATGACATTATAAGTAACCAAAAAAAAAAAACATTTCTGACTCAAGTCATGTATTTATTAAATTGAAGAGCATATTATCATATTTACTTTTGTGAATCCTTGAATCAAAATATTATTTTATATGTTCCACTTTTCGCAAATAGTCATATTTCAATTTCAATTTGCCTCTGGTCCACTTATTTATTGTAATTGTTGTCACTTTTAAAACATTTTTGAGGCCAGTACCTTTTTGATATAAAAATAATAAATATTTAAAGCTTTAAAATGTGGTGCTTCTGAAAAAAGCTTGACTAAATATTAACACTAGCTATATTCTCCCTGTCTTTTATGAATATATTAACATGTTTAAATTTTTCAAAGTGGAATATTTAAAGTTTACATAAGCTTATAAACAATATATCAGTTTTAAAAAATAACATTTACAAGAAAGTGCACATATTAATTGAATGTTCACGAAACAATTTAATCTTATATTTACATATTATATATTATATTATTAACAAAGACATCCATCACAAATTGAAGTACAATAAACACAAGTTATCATCCAAATCTTGTTTCTACAAAATTTATCTTTTGTTTAACGTCCCCTAAATGTCACATTTAGTCACACAAAGTTGCAAGATGGTATTGGTAATGTAATAAAATGATGCACTGGGATAGTTTGAAAATAAAAGCTCTTGTGATCCGCAATATATATCCATTCGTCTTATCATTTGACATCTTCAGAGAAGCCTTAGAAATGGTATGTAAAATAAGCACTATGTATGCAGTGGGTATAAAGTACGCAATCCATTAAACGTCATTTCATGGAGGATGTTTCCTGTTATCGAAAGACCTGTAAGAGTGTTTTCATTAAGCATAATGCATTAATATGTGACTATTAGGATTAATTATTAAATTGTTAATTAGTGTATGCAATGTTCATAAATTTAAAAATGAAACGTTGTTCAAGTTTCATATCATTCCCCACAATTTTATGTTTGTAATCTGAACAAAAAAATAGGCTCAAAAACTTAATGGAAAAGTATGACTCTAATTTTTTAACTGCTCATACTGTTGGACCGTGATTTATCAAACTTTTATTTAATAAATTTCGCAATTTAATAAATTTTCGCTTTCCCCTATTAAAACAAAGGCAGAAACCTTCTATCAAATAAATAATAAACCTCGAATTATCGAGCTATTTTGGAAGCTGAAAAGATAATTTTCAATAACTTGTACTAGAAGAACGTAGAATTTTCGTTTAAAATTAACATGAACTTCAATATTTTGAACAACTATCCATATGTTAAGTGTCCAATATTGCCTTAGTCTCTCTTAGGGTGTTTATTCTATTAATTCTCATGTTGCAGCCCGCGTGAAATATTTGCCATATATATGCGACCCGGAGGCAAAAAAGGTTGAGTACCCCTGTACTAAACGGTATCTTCGCGTTTCTAACATTTATCAGTAATGTATCCTAAATATATTTAATATTATGGTATTAACCATTAAAATATTTTAAAATATGGTTGAAAAATATTAAATGTATCAACATTGGGTGCACTTTAAATTTGAAATTTTTAGAATTTATTCAAATGAACTAAAATTGTATGCGTGTCTAAAAAACTTGGAATAAAAGTTAGTTCAAATTTCAAAAGAAAATATATTAAATAGAAAATACATAAATTAAAATAATCTAAGATTATTTTTAGAAAAAAATAAGTGAAGGTTAATTGATTCTTTTTTATTGTGGTGCAATGCATGTTTTCAAGTTATTTCAAAGTTTCCTTAGGCAGATTGTTTGGATTTACCTAACATCTATTCATGTCTCAACATATGAACAATTCAACAATTACATTCATTTTAAATTTGACTGTAAATAATTACCAAGAGAGAATACAAATTATATTTTCTCTCAATAACATTTCTAAATATTCTGAGCCCTTTATGAAACTAAAAAGATTGAACAGATTATAAAGATTATAAATAACCATGCTTAAATAGATATTATACATTTTACAAAGTAACAAACATTAATGAAATAATCATTTGTTATTATGTCCGAATATTTAATGAATCATCTGTTTCCATGTAATTTTTACACTTCTAGTAAACACACAAAATATGACTGCGACCTGATAACTCTTCTTTCACATAATTACCCCCAGTTTAGCAAACCGTATTTCGTGGCAAACGCCATCGTCAAAGTACCATAGATTTAAAGGCATATCGTGCATAAAATTCGCGTTTTACGGTAGAGGTAATCACGGCTGGAATACAGAAGTTTAGATTAACTCCATATTACATGCATAAAATGACAACCATTACTGATGTTCTTTTCTTGAAACTGCTTTCTAGAGTGTTCGCCCCCCCTTAACCACCCCAAAGAACAATACACGTTCAGAAAGGTGCAAGAGAAATTAATTTAAGGACATGAAGTTAATTGTGAACGTTCACGCTACAGAATCAAGCGAGGGTAAGGAATTAATATTAATTAGATTTCAGTACTGTAACTTCTCTCTGCTTCAGGGGAAAGCTTTGTATTTGATTTACTGAGGTAAAGATTTGATATTAAAAATGAACATGAACTGCTCTCGGTTTTCTTGTTTAAAATGAAAATTTTCAAAATGTACAAAACAACAAGTTTATTTATTAGGAAACGCATTTTCCTATAATCGAAATGCTTGTAATTTGAAGTGAAAAAAAATTAATTTAAATCTGACGTGTGTGTGTGTGCGGAATGTCTTTAGACGTATCTTGGATGAAATCTTACACTGGGATATGTGGGTTTACCTGTAATAAAATACCTTTTATTATGTAAGAAAATGCAATGGCATTGAAAACTGTGTCTTGGAAAACTTCAAGTAAATAAGTTTTACTTTTTTAAATTAAAATTGATAGTCAAAGGCTGATGAAATAAATTTTAAAAGAGATAAATGTTAAATAATTCCATTGATAACTTGTACAATGAAAATTTATATTTCAAAACGAAAACATTTTTTTTTCTTTTGGAACTTAGAATTTATACAGACAAAATCAGTTTTAGAGTTGAAATGTATATTTGGAGATACCCCGTTGAAGATGTAGATGGCACTGTTCAGAATAGCAGGTGAAACGTTTTGCTTGATTCGAACATGAGTCACAATACAGATTCAATTGAGCTCACCAACATGAATTTTGGGTATGGAGTTGCAATCCACATGGAGCGAAAGTACATTAATATATTGGATAAGACAGCGTTTGTCAAACTGTGGGGCATGCCCCCTAGGGAGGTGTGATAACTCTACAAGGGTCGGGGTGGAAGTATATTAAATAGTCAAATATAAAAGATTATTTGAAAAAATTATTAATTTACTGAAAGTAAACAAACAAAATACATTCTGACATAATATGAAATAAAAACACATTTACACTGATATAATACACTTAAAAACGTATAAGTACAGCACAATGTATTTTATGATTAATTAAGCAATACTAACTTAAAAAAGTTTAATAATCACCATTGAACCCATGGGCTTATAATATATAAAATTATATACAAAAATTAACATGTGTCTTGTAATTTGTACAGTTTATAATTAATCCCTTAACTGCCAATTAAAAAAAAAGATGTGGGATTTTCTCACCAATAGCACCATTTTTTACGAAGGCGCGTCCATATATGGTGTATTGAAGGGGGAGAAGAAAAAGAGAGAAATAAAAAAAATAAGCAAATTCTCTGAAATAAGTATATCCTTCACAAATATTATCTATACATTTTTGTTGCGTTCCAAAGCCTTCCAAATAATTTTATGGATAGCATTGCACATAAAATATGATACATCGGAAATACGTATATATACGTCCGGGGGTAATACCGTTTTGACTGAGCTAGATGTATATATACCTCCGGGCAATACCGTTTTGACTGAGCTAGACGTTTATATACGTATGTTGCACTTAAGACCTTAAAGTCGCATTGTAGCTTTAGCATCCAAGTGTAGTATTATTGCATTTAATACATTGTTATTGCATGGAGGGGGGCGTGATGAAAATTATGATTGAATATTAGGTCGCCAATGTTGAAAGTTTGAGGAGCACTGGGGTAAGGTGAAAAAGACCCCTTCCTTAGACACAACTCTCCTCAGATTTGAGAACTTTGAATTTTTACTTTCATTGTATTAGGAGCTTAGTTTTCTAAAATATCATTGATTCTGATGGATATCTGGTAGCCAGATTGCCAATTGTTGCTGGAAATGTGCCGTGGTCTGTCTAATGCGCGTGGGAGAGGGTTCGAGTAAGAAACATACATTATCTAAAGTAACTACTTTTATATATTCAGCCTTTAACACTTATGAGAATTAATGCGAATGTACACTGATAATTAAATCGAGCATTTAAATTTATTAATCTTATATATATATATATATATATATATATATATATATATATATATATATATATATATATATATATATATATATAAACGACTGTATTATTTATTCTTTTGAACGCTCTTGTTGCCATCTTACTTAATCGTCTCTCAGATGTAAAATAGACTACTTCAACCTTTCTTTGAAGCATCCCCTAAGGAATTAATATTACAAAGAACGACCACCAGTCGCTAAAACTATGCTCTCCGCTAAGGATCAATTTTCAACCATCACCTCACCCACTCCACGAATACCACTTAAAAAGAAGTTTTCATTTACATAAAATCAAGTCATCTATACTTAAAGCGGTTTCCAACTAAAACCATAGTTAAAAATATTATTTTTCTCCAGACGATTGTTAGAAGCCCGAATAAAACCCGTTACAAATAAACGAAACAGGTCTGCCAGTTTTGCTAATGTACGCCAACTCATGCACCGCTGCTGGGAATCTCATGTTGCTGATGATAGTCGGTCATTGATAGTCAGCATCTACTACAAAAAGTTTGAAAAAATTAAAGAATTTATTTCCTTTTTTTTAATTCCCTGTCTTTTTTCATGTATCTTTTGTTAATACTTATTTATGATATAGCACATACACACGGCATTTCCGTGCCGCAGTAACCTCATTCCTATGTGTAATTTGCTTATTTTCGTTCCATCTTCCTGTCTTTACACTTTTTTCAGATACTTTTGAAAAATTCGGCGTGTGCATGTATATATATTTGTAATAATTCCCTTTTTAAATTCTATATGGTCCTGGCCTTCATGACTCGCGCATTAATAATTACTAGCTACCCGCATAATGGGATAATTGTAACCGTATCTCTTGAAAATTAACCGCTCGTATTTATGAAGTAAGACTGCATCAGAATGTATGGAATGATAGTGTTCCACCAACCATATTCTCTTTCCACGGATTCCAAGGCTTCCTATTGCCAGTTCAAATAAATATCCAAGACTCAAGAAATTCTCCCTCTTTCTATTCGTAATATATAATTAGCTGCAGACCGTTTTTTGCCTCTTGCCTACTTCCTGTTATGTCGAAACGCTAAGTGTCGTCCAAAAGTATTCATATGTGTGTGTGATATTCGATAAATGTTGAATGCTACGGAAGATATTTCCTTATACTAAACGATTATTCATCACTACAACAACTACATCATTAATAATTGAAATAATAAAATAGTTTTCACACACACAATATACATATATAGTTGTTTATAATCACAGAATTATAAAAACCAAATTGAAGCTTTAAATTGCATGCAAAAATATATGTGTAACATTATTGGAGTTTAATATTTTTATTTAAAGAAACAAATTTTTACTGGCTTTACATAATGTCGTATTTTTCAAAGCTATGTTTATAAATATTCAGGAAAAAGGTTAGGAAATTGATTTGTTTTTGAAAATTTTTTAACTCATATATTTTTTGCATGTTTAAGGCAAGGCTTACTTTTATTCTTTAAAGTTAGGTATGAGTTCCGTTAACGTAACAAATGAGGGCACAAAGTAAAGTAGAACTAATCTATACTGTAACCCCATATTATTGATGTACAAACTCTTTAATCTTAATGCATCTTGTTTTGAGTTTTCTTTGAATTTAGCATATTATTCGACACTGCTGTTTGTAAAAAATGCAACACCATGAAGGAATCATCAGAATTAAATGATCTTTGCAAATATTGAACTTTTGCAATTGAACTAGAAGATATCAATTGAAGGATGTTACTTAAAATTGTAATGTTCCCGAGCCATCACGCATGCTTTGCGGGCACAGCGCTATCTGGAACGATGCTGATAGCGTATAAATATAGGGTTGTAGGGGGAAGTTGAAAACAGTTAATAATTATTTGTTAGTGGCGAAAATTTAGTGAGACCTAAGTATGTATCCACAACGATATAAGCAGAAAAAAAAATTCCAACAACTTACGCAGTTTGAACGGGGGAGGATTATCGGCCTTCGAGAATGAGGATTTACCTATCGCGCAATAGGTGCTTGTGTGCAGCTGAACCGTTACGCAGTGATGCAAGTTTGGACGCAGTGAACCGATGAGCACCGAACATCTCGTAAAACTGGCAGTGGACGACGGAAGGTGACGTCAGAGTGCGGAGATCAACACCTGCTCCGAATGGCGGTTATGACAGTACAGCTTCCTCCGGGCAATTGGCAGCACGCTGGTCTACTGCTACAGGTGTACTAATCTCGGCTTCGTCAATTCGTCGACGTCTGCTGCACTGTGGATCACGTGCAATTGTGCCTTTATACAGAATCCTCTTCACGCCAAACCATCGATGGCTGCGTCAACAATGGGCTCATGAGCACAGACCCTGGCCAGATGATTGTCACCAAGCAGTCTTTTTAGATACATCACGCTTCAATTTGTGGTCTCTTGATTGCCCCGGTAGCCGAGTGGTATAGATATTGGATCGTGGCTTGCCTTGTCACGAGTTAGACCCCGGTACCACTAAATACTCGCCATGTAGGGAAACGATGGTCGTTAAATCTGTCGAGAGCTGAACCGTCCTCCCGTTGGTGTGGTGTGGTAGTTTGGAGAGGCGTTGCATGCTCAGGTGTCGTCCACGTTACTTCACCATGGTTCAAGATTATGTGGTCCATCGACAAAAGCCCTCGTGTAGCTGAACAGTGCGACGTTACTATTCAATCAATTAATCAACCAAATCCATGATGGCCGCATTTGTATTAGACGCTATACCGGTGAATGCTGTCTTCCAGGGTGTGTTGTGGAGCGACATAGGGTTACCCCATAACCCCATATAACACCCATAGTTATGGTTTGGGGTGCGATTTCGTATCCTCGATGATCCAATTTACTGCGAATTTAGTGTACTCTCAGTAGCAACAGGTACGTCCGTGAAGTTTTACATGACGAGGTCGTTACCTTTCTTCAAGGCATTCTTGGTGCTATCTTTCAGTTGAATAATGCACGCCCACATGTTGCAAACATTTTATAGACTTCTGTTCAGCCCAACACACGCAACTGCTTCCTTGGCCTGCTTTTTTGCAGGATATGTTGCCTATTGAGCACGAGTGGGATCTGGTTGGTCGGCGTCTCGCTCGTGATCCGTGCCCTGCAGTTTCAAAAGACGAACTTTTGCTGAGCATACAAGCAATATGGAATTATCTTCCACAAGCAGACATTCGAAATCCGTTTGACTCCATGCCACGTTTTATAGCAATACTTATTGCAGCGCGAGGTGGCTACACCAAATACTAATTTTGAACTCTTAATATTGTTTTAATTTTGAAAATTTCGTCATTTATTTGAACTAATACAAGTCGTTTGTGCATTAAATTTCATTTAATTCTAATGATTTCTTCATGGTGTTATTTTTTGACAAACATAAGTTCACGTAGATGATTAAAACGATTGGTATTTGGAAAAATTAATGAAAATAATATGTGTGTTATTGAATTAATTTCGTATCAACGTCACACTTAAAACTGACATGGGTTTTAGAAATTGAACATCCAACCAGACACAAGATTTATTCTTATCACAATGCATTAGTTTATTTTATGCAGTTAAAGAAAATAAAAAAGTAAATCCGAAAATTAAATTTTATAGTGGAATAGATATACAAAATGTGCATTTGAGAGTATTAAGCTTATTTAGATTTTGTTGTTTATTTTAACATACGTAGCTCATAAAAGTACATTTTTTTCATATATTTTGAATAAATAGGTGATAAATAGGTTATCCTTAAAGTAAAGTATCATGGTAGGAGACTTGCTGATATTTGTAGTTTTTCCTGTTTTCAGAAAATTAAAGCATGCAATTCTCTCTTCCGTAATCTGAAAATTCTTCCTACTGACAACAATTTGAATTTTTACTGCACTTTTGGCTAATTTCAAAAATACTTGAATATCTGAGACTTTTAGCCTCTGGTAATTTTTAATTAATCATAGAAAAATTTGAGCATTTCCAGATAATATTAAAATGACGTACACTTTTTATACGTTTGCTAATTAATTTTTAAAATATTTTCATTAAAGGTTTCAGCTATTTTAAATGCATTATCAACTCTTCCTTGGATTTAGTTATCTCCTATGACATCCACATGTTTGAAGAAATTTAGCAGTAGTCTCATGTCCAGAAGGCTTTGTGATTTCAATACTAGTTCAATTTAATTAAAGCTTAAATGGAGGTATTACTATTCCAATTTAAATATGGAATGTTATATTCTCATTTTCTTTCATGACACTATAAAAACACGTAAAAGTTATTTGTTCGAGTTCAACTGTCACAATTTTAGATAGAATTATTAGCATGTAAATTGTGTATCACTGCGTAATTTTTAATTTGCGTGACTGAAGTAATCCGTTCATAAGTATAAGAAGCATTAATATGTATTTGTTGAATTAAATACGTAATTCCAGTCGAACGACGTTAAAATAATCAGACATAACTATAAAATTGGTGCGCCATTTAAGGTACATTAAGAAAAATGTAAGTGGGTTCAGATCAAAATTGAAAATTTTGCAGAATGGTGTCTGAAAAAAAAAATATTACCACCAGAACACGAAGTGTTTTTTCGTGTATTTTTCTTAGAAATTTGTCCATAATTATATTTTATAACATGAAAATACTTCAGTTGTTCATTTCACTTAAAATGAATAAATTTAATTTTAAATCTTATTGTATTGTGTTCTTGTTTCATGTTATAAAAAATTGTTAGCATTTTATAAGGCTATACTTTTATAATGATTATAGAAAGAAATGAAAAATTTAACGAAATATTTATCTTAAAAGAAATCCTTTGCAAGACTGTGCTTATTTTAAAGGTAAAATTATTAAATAAGATAAAAAATCGTGTCTTAGTCATTAATTCCAAGCAATGTAGGAAATTTATTTATTATTCATTAATCTAATTTTCTCATCACAAAAGATAAAAATACAATTTCTTCTCGAAGGCATGCATAACCATTTTTATTCCCCAATTGGAAACATCAGTGATAACATTTCTAAGACTTTCTTTTAAAATAAATTACTCTAGATAGACTTGACAGCGATGCACATAATTATTTTTGTCACATTATTTGAGTAAAAATTGATTAATCTTTTGATATCATCTTGGTAAAAGGATCAGTTTTTATGTGGATGTGATCAGGGGGGTAAAAAACAATATCAAATCTTATGTTAGATTATTATGATAGATTAAGAAGGCTTCGTTATCTTAACCATTTTTAAAAGGTTATTAAAACAAAAACCTTCAGAACTTTTAAACTTTTAAAGCTAAGCGATTAATACAATTCTGCATTTTTGTAGGAAATTTCACCGTAAGCAAGATAAATGATTTGTAAAACATCTTTCTTTCAAATACAATCTATCTTCACTTTTTATCTTCATTTATTTAAAAAGCAAATTACATATTAGCTCACTTTAATCTTGCTGTTTTTATAGGAGGGGAAACCACACTTCAATCTAATATTTTTAATGAAGCCATCTAACAAGATGGATTTTAATAAAACATGAAAGAGTCAGATTAGGTATATTAAAATCATTTATAAAAATAAAGGGCTTTAGAAAGGAAAACTACTGAAGATATTGTTAGTGGTAATTGTTTAATTAAATAAACTTAAATCGGTATTTCTTTAAAAATATCTTGGAAGATTACATATTTTTTTCGAAATGTTTTACATGTTTTTAAATAAACGCCATAACTTATACATTATTTGGATATGAAGTTGTAAAATAATGTTAATTAAACTGAAGTCAAATTATGGCAGTCGTATTACAAAATAATGAGTTTCTTAATCGGTTAAACTTATTATTTAAAGATGATTTTTTTATTAACGAAGGATTCAGAAGCAATACGAGGATTGTAATGGGTTCTATTCGTGGTTCTTCAACTAACTCTTTTGGGGAAACAATTATTTAACACTGTGATTTAAGTTTAAAAACCATTTTCCGTAAATATTATTTGATTTAACGAAAATGTAAACGCTTTTCAAGTCATGACATGTGGAGGAGAGGTTAATGATGAAACCTAGGAATAGTAGAGTGTAAACACTGGCCAGGAATTCGTGTGGTCTGAAATTAATATTCATCTTTGAATCCACCTGGAATTGCGGAAAAAATAGCAGTTGAGAGAGAGAGAGAGAGAGAGCTATACCGAGGTTTCCTGTTTCGAGAGGGAATGTCAGAAGGAACTTTGAATTGTTAAGTATTGTTAAATAATCTCAGAAATTAGATTGAGAATCTTGAATTAAGATTGCTCTCAGGGTTAAGCAATAAAGTTACGAATAAATCATAAAGTGTTCAATATAAAATAAAAGTATCTATTTTTAAGATTATGTCTGTTTATTCCCCAAACCTTCTTAAACCTATGACCTTTGGGTCGTGACAGATTTAATGGTTAAATTTGAAGACGTTGTAAAGTGGCAAGGATGATGCTTGAATTATAAACCCTTACCCAAAATTTCACAAGAGGTTTTCGAAACTAGACAGACTTAAAATGTCCATCTCAGAGGGTGCAAGGTGTCATTGACCCGTTTTATGCCAATTTATGTATTGTGTTCAAATTTGAAAATAATTATATTTTCAAGTTAATTAGACCTAAGCAAACTAAATACAACAAAATTTGAAAAATTTACATATTTTAAAGAAGAAATCTGACCCGTCCTTTGAATAGGACACTGGGATAAAGGGGATAAAATTTCAACTTACATGATTTAGTGTTTTCTTCAATGATGAAACGTAAATTTTGTTTAGAAAACATTTCACTTTTCAGTTCAATTTTATCTAATTTTGGTGGAAAGGCCCAAAGCAATCCTGACAATGCTTTTAGTCACATTTGTTACAGCATGTTTTTGTTTTCCTTTGCAGCCCTCTCTTTGACAACGACGTTGTTTTTCTTGCTTTAGTAAAAATTACCAACACCATCTTTAGGGATGTCGTCTTTTGCATAAGAATGTACAGTCTAGATTCTACACTGGTGTGCAAAACTTAAGCAACAATGTAAAAATTAAGCAGATAACCATGAAATTGCAGAAAATGAGGTCTGGAGATCAGTACAGTGAACACTTAAGTCAGTAGAAATGGCATGTGTATGCAAATATCAGAAACGAAACGTCAGAAGCGCCGTGAGCGTACGCAAAACGCGTGATGTCGGCGCGTACTGTTCAACAGTAAAATAAAATGAAGGACGCAGACGCAGTTCAACATATTCGCTGCAAGTGCCAGTGAGTCAATTCGTGAAATATGGCTAGAAGAAATGACCTGGGTGACTTCACACGTGGAAGAATGATCGGAAAGCTGGAGGTGGGGCGTACCGTCACCAGTGCAGCTGCAGAGTTCGAAATCAACAAAAGTGTCGTTTCGTGCGCTCGGAAAGCGTTCCAAACTACAGGTACAGCTGTTAGAAAGGTTGGTGGTGGCCGCCCGAGGACGACAACTGCAGGGGATGACCGATATATCATCCTGCAGGCGAAAAGAGGCGGACGGCAGTCAACAGGCATCATTGCTCAGCAACTCTCTACAGCAACGGAGCGACAAGTGCCACGGTTTACTGTGGCTCGACGTCTTCACAAAGAGGGCCTATTCGCCTGCCGTCCTGAACGCTGCCTACCGTTGAAAGTTGACCACTAACGCCACCGTTTACAGTGATGCAGAGAGCACAAAAACTGGACAACTGCCAATGGAGTCGTGTCCTCTTTACGGATGAAAGTCAGTTCAGTACCAGAAGCGATTCTCAGCGTGTTTTGATTTGGAGAGGTATCGGGACATGGTTTTATACCAGTAACATCAAGGAAAAACACCATTACGATGGTCCTGGAGTTCTTGTCTGGGGAGGCATTATGCTGAAAGGGCGAACTTAGGTCCACATTTTCGATAGAGGGTCTGTAACTGGGGATCGCTATTGTGAGGAGGTACTTCTTCCCCATGTGCGTCTGTTCCGAGGTGCCATTGGCCCAGACTTCATTTTTATGGATGACAATGCACGGCCACATCGGACTCTTGCTTTTGAGGAGCTGCTGGAAAGTGAAGATACCACCCGAATGGATTGGCCAGCGTACTCTCTAGATTTAAATCCCATAGAACACGTGTGGGATGTCTTGGATAGACGTATTGCAGCACGCTTACATCATCCGGAGAACACCCAACAACTCAAACAAATGTTGATTGAGGAATTGGCACTCCTACCGCAAGAAATGCTGCATCAGCTGGTTCTGAGTATGCGGAAACGGTGCGAAGCAACCATTGCAGGGAGGGGAGGGCATATAACATATTAAGGAACATCTGCTTGTTGTTCTTCCTGTTGGATAGACCATCATGAGTCACGATACTATGCGTTCAATAAAGCTTGTTTTTGTTTGATTCCATACCGTATGCATCGTATACCTTTTTAGCGCTGATGCTTTCGTCATCCTTTACGTACATAATACTCTCCCTCATTTCTGAATTCCATGCCTCTCAGATGTTTTTTCATGAAGTTATGGCAATAAACCCACCTGTTGCTTAAGTTTTGCACGCCAGTGTAGGTCTACCTCTCATTCTTATATCACAGATTTTTTTCGATAAACTTTTGTTACAGCTCTTCGGAACTCCATCTTTGTTAAGAGTTTTGTGAATTATCCAGGCATTTACCATAGCCATATACAATGAAATGTATAAACAGTGGCCAGTACCCCTTTTTGCCACGAATTTTAATGGAAAAAAAACAGCCAACCAGTTGTGGTGATCCACTCCACCCATATGTTTGTTGTAAGAAATCAATTTTGGCATGCTCTAGTTGATTCAGCGTTTCTCAAATTTTGGGGCGCGCCCTATGGGGGGCGATAACCCTACAAGGGGGCGCGAGCACATCGAAAATAAAATATTTAAAAAAATTTACTGGAATGAAGTAAAACAAAATACTTTCTAACATAATAAAACATACACACTTATATAATGTATATTGTTATATCATCTGGTGATATTACGGCATCGAAAAATAAAAGCTTCTACTTTAAAACCTTATCAGCTATATTTGATCCTTAAACCAAACTAAAAAATATTTTATTTGACTTGCCGTAATCCGATGATGAGAGATTTTTTTATCACGTTTTCTTTTCAAACCTAAAATACTACCCTTTCAGAGAAAAAAGAAAACAAAATCCAAACCCATATTCAAAAACATTTTAGGAAGATAAAAATCCATCACTGTTATTATTATTGAAATACTGTACCTTATTTGTAGGCAGCAGAATGTATTTGCTCATGTTTGAACTTCGAACTTACTGGTGTGGATAGTTCCATTTCTGTTGCGCTCCTTTTCTTGTAAATTTTTTTTATGATTTTTGAAAAGCACATCGAGCACTTTGAAGGATTACTTGGCAAAGATTTATTTTTATGGGTATTCCCAAACGTATAAAGCATAGTTAAAAACGTTTTACGCATTTTTTGGAAGCTAACATCTATAGCATATCAAATACACTTTTAATCTGGGAGCGGTCATGCCGAGTGCACGAAATAGTTAATTCTGGCAAAACTGTTAATTTTTTACCAATGGTCACGACACTATCCTCCTGTTGGCAGTCTTAATATGAACTAAAATATACTTGTCACATATATCCCTTTTTTGGGAGTGACAAAGGATTTTTTAGAATCTTAAGGTACTTGTTTTGACTGAGTTCCCGGAACGATCATTTTTTTTTCAAATATATTTTCTGTGATCATGCTACATTTCCCCCTATGAATAACTTAATGATTTTCATTGCTTTGATGTACGACTTATTATGGTTTATAAATATAAATAAGCATAAAATAAAAAAAAATGTACATATGTGATCTCTATTGAAGGAAAAATTATCAAAAATTATCAAATAACCTGCAAAATGGATGAACCTATGAATAACTGAAATAATGGATAATAATCATGATATGTGATCTCTATTGAAGGAAGTTAAAAATTATCAAGCAAAATGGATGAACCTGCTGAAATAATGGATAATAATCATGATAGTGAAAGCAAATTTGAAAAAAAAAACGATGAACACATGAAACGAAAGAAAAAATTTCAAATGCTACCTAAAGAACTCCATCAACTAAAATATGAAGCCATACGTATCAGCCTTCAAAAACACACAAGCAAGCAAAAGTTCAACATTCTATTTGTCAAACATCAAAGGATAGTATGATAGTTTTGCCTGCAAATAGCATTCCTGTAATGTTAGTGAAAAGTGTCTGTGATTTGTGTCACGCACATTTGAAACATATCAGTTTAGTTTTATTGGTTTTCTTCCTAAAATTATCAAAGAAAAACTGAAAAAGCCTTTAAAGTATGCAAGTATACTTTCTCTTAAATAAATTTCTCACTAGAATTTCGATTTTTAGTGTGTACAATAAAAATAATTAATTACAAAGGAATTGGGGTGACTCAATAACCCCGCGCGACCATTAATATCCAGTGTGCGACTGCTTCCGGATTAAAACATGTTGAAGCCTTTTCGCTTTAAATATTAAAACAAAATAATGCAATTATTCTTCATTAGAATTTTACATTATTGTTCTTTATCTAACATTAATTCTAAATGCTAATTTTATGAGGCTTAAAATTTCTGTTCGTTTCAAACTAATTATAATTTGAGCAACCATTTAAAAAAAAACATTTTACATTTTTGTAAACATTGTCGCGCATTTGGCTCTAATATCCTTACAATTCAGCTATTATATCAAGAACATTGTTTTATTTTCTTATAAATGAATTCGCGCAAAGAGCTGGTACTTCAGTTGGTAAACTTTTAATGTACGAGTGCTGCACTAATTAATTAATACTTAATTAAGAACAAGTTTAATAAGTATTAGCGACTTGCATGGGCTTGTCTTGCAGAGCAAAATTTTCAAAGGGATGCTCACGATTACAAATTGACCCTATGAGTTATTTTTCTATATTTAGCTGATATCTATATTTTGCCTTCAAAACAGAAACCGCATTTTGCAATATGTTCCAATTTAAAAATTAGAAAAAGGAAAAGTAACATAATTATCCTATTACTTTTTTTGCTTCCAAGTAACATATACAAAATTTAAATCTTATGTTATTAATTTATACGGTTTATAATTAGATCGCGTATTGTGCCTTAGCTTTAAAGTGCATCAGTATTGTATTCAGTACTTTATTTTTGTATAAGGCGGGCGCTATAAAAATTATGATTGAAAAGGGGGGCGCCAGTATTGAAAGTTTGAGAAGCTCTGCGTTAATTTTATCTTTGTGTCCTCTTACTCACCTGTTTACATCAAATAATGATTCTAAAGGGATGAAATTTGTAGCATTAGTAACAGTGATATTGCCATTCCATCGCACAAGGAAAATCTCAGAGTTCTGGTCAAATACAAAATCAGATGCGCCTGTTTCTTTCTTCCTCAGAAACTTGGATTCTTCTAAAGGACACTCGTGGTTTATCTGATTTTCTCGTATGCTTCCTGGAGCTCGAAAGTCCTGTTTGTCATGATTTTTCAAAATGTCGATGCTAGTAAAAAGTTATCGCAATATAAAGTGTAACTTTAAAGATTCACAAATATCCCCGCTAGTTTCATCACAACCCAAATACCAAAAGGAGTATCATTTCTCTCATTAGATTTTTGACCTCAATAGTGAGAAAAATTGCAGCAATATTCCTAGATACCACAGATAGCTCACAGTTTATTTCCAAGATGTATTGGCTTGCCTCGGATAAACTGCTTCAGTCTATTCCTACCGTAGTACTTGATGATTATTTCATCAATGCGAATATTTACAGAGAAGTCTTCAAATATGATAAAATTATTACTGAATATGACAAACAACGGCTTTACTTTGAAGGATCGGTCATGGACATGCCGTCTTACTGTCCCATCGTCCACAAAGAGTAAATAAGATTTCCACTTTTGGCAGCAGTTTCATGGCATGGCATTTTTCACAAGGGTAAGGCCAAGGTCTTCAGCATCTGACCAATAATCACGTTCACATATATTTGAATGATAACCAGTTAGAAGCAAAATTCCTATAAAATTACGTATTTATTCAGCAATTCAACTGAATGCTTTAAAACGTAAGAAAAAAAACCTTTTTAACTTTTGACGCAAGTCGCCAAAAATGATGCCAACGTTGCTGCATTTGTAATTCTCTAAATAATTAGTTTTAATAAACTATTTTATATTAATTATAATTAAATTATTGGATTATAAAATTATATTGTATCATGTGTATAAAATGTCAGCTCAATTGAGCGCTTTAAAATGTATTTTTTTAACGATTGAACATTCCACCAAGATAAATAAATAAATAAATATAAAGAGAGCGTGAGCTACTAGTACGAATTGAAAAGAAGCTGGGTACGTATATTCCCCACATTTCTTCACATATTTACGAAAAAAAACGTGTATTCAAATGACGGATTTCAATTGCAATGCGTACATCCTACCCCGAATTCTTTCCGTACCACTATGGGTAGGCCTACCACACTTTGGAAAACACCGCACGAAAGCATGATGAGTTGTCTTAGGAGTTTTCAGATTTGTGTGTGTGGTATCGTTTTCTCAAATGGAAGCTTTTAGAATCACATTATGCCCGTTAAGGTATCTTATGTGAATGATCTGAACACGGGATAATGCAATATTGCATCCTCTTGTTTTAACAAACGTAAAATTGGTAGTTTTTAATAGATCAAGTTGTAACAAGAAGTATATTTCCCGTTAGGTAGGTAAGCTATAAACTAGTTATCAAGCGATGGAGGATTCAGGACCATTATGAATTAAATAAAGTCCTTCTAGAGAAAATTTAAGTGTCAAATTATTACATATATATATATATGGATATACAGTCGGACCTACATATAACGAAGTCGCTAAGTCCCGGAAAAAAATTCGTTACTGGGAAAATTCATTATGTAGAGGTTCATCTATTAATATACTTTATAAACCACATAAAACAAATTTTAAATTCATGAATACTAAGCATTAAAAGAAAGTAATTCTTCACACTTTTTTAAAATTAATATATGTTTATTTTATATATCTTATCCATCAAAATAAAAAGAAAAACTGCAAGGAAAACAAGAAAAAGAATGTCGAAATATTTCACTGAATTTTCAATATTAAGACAATAATTTTATACTAAAAATAATGAATTTCAACATTTTATAATTTAAGGCATACAAGTAGTATTAAAGATACATCATTTTATAATTAGAACCAGTGGATACGGAAAAACTTCACTGAGGGTGGAAGTGATTATCGAAGATGTTTCTAGTGAACTGGGCAATGGGGTTTAAAAGTTGCACTTCTGGGATGAAGCGTCCAGAACTGTATTGCTCTCAGCGAGTTAAAATCTAGTAAAACCAGTTCAAGATTTATGACCACCAAAAATGTGTTAAAGGGAGAATAACTTGAATTTTTTTTCAGAAATACTTTAAAAAAGAAAGAACAAATATTGAATCACAAAAGAAAAAGCTCATTATACAGAAAAAATCGCAATACAGAGGTTCGTTAGTTACATAATTTGACTGTATTTAATCAAAGTTCCTTACATTATTTCATTATCTTTCTACTTTTATAAAACCGTATTTGTAGGCCTGTTTTTGAGGAATTAAATTTTCTATGATACTTATATTAATTGAGATGAAGGAATCCAGAAATATTAATTTATTGCAAGCTGTATAAATAGTGGAATTTATTTTATATTCTCAATTTATTTTATATTTTAAAAATATGTAAAATCCCTATGCCAAAGAATCAAATTCTTCAATTTTATTTTCTCTTTTTTTATGCTGATATTAAAATATGCAGTTCAAAAAATTGTTTCGAGATAAATGTTTTTATAAATTACTACAATTCGAATCATATCTAGATTTCTAATTTGCTACTCTGTATTTAATTTTAATCTAATCCTAAGAGCTACTCGAAATAAATTTCAAATTAAATAGATATTAAATATTGCTTTGGAATTTTTCTTTTAAAATAAGTAAAACCATTCACTTTAACAAATTTGCTTTATATAAGTGTTTTTTACATTAATTGATTTTAAAAACTCATTTCGTATTAAATTCAAAATCTCCATCAATTTATTTCACTTTTTAAATATTTTCTCTTAAAAAATTGATACATTTTATATGAAATTCTCATTAAATGATGTAGCAAAATATTTTACTTTCCATTCATGAGTAGTAATTTGAATCATACAGAGTGCAATTGATACGTACGGTTTTAATGTATTTGTTTGTAATATTTTAGAGTATTTTAAAATTTAGAAAAAAATAATATACACATGACTTGTGTACTTTTTTCAAAAAGAAATCCATTTATTTATTTATTATTATTACTATTATTTTGATATTTCAGTTATAATTACTTTACATTATTTTTAATTATAATGTAAATAAAATATGAATAAAAATTCTAAACTATAAAATACTATCATTTGAAGTATATATTAGGTGTAAGGGAAAGTTCTTTCGTTTTTTTCTGAAGAAAAAGAACAAAATATTTTTTTCACTATTTCTTTGAAATTTACTCTAAAATGTTATGTCTTTTGTTAGTTATAATTGTCTGCAAGTGTTATGGCAGATTATCTAACATCTTGGAATAGAAGTCATTTGTTATGGAGACAAAGTATTCTTCCACTGTCACTTGGATGTCTTGAAAATTTACATATTTATTTCCATAGATAGTTTAGCTGTGAATTGAAAAAAATGATGCTCAGATGGCGAAATTTCAGAACGTAAAGCTTCCCAACTCAACTCTACAATTTCTTATGTGGTGTTTATAACTACGTGTAGACGAGCATTGACCTGATAAAGAATAAAACCCTTTCTGTTGGTCAAAAAGAGACGTTCATATTGAATTTCTTTATTCAAAATATCAAGTTTCGAACAGTAATAAGTGTTTCATTTTTTTTCAGCAACTCCTAGGGCAATGTACCCTTACTGTTTCACCATCAACACATCATAAATCTCTTCTGATAGATTATAACTTTGGATGTGAATGGTCGTGTCTCTCCATTGTAAACTTGTGTATTTTTTATAACCTCGTGTTTGTACACTATCTACTTTTCATATCCAGTCACCAAGTGGTACAAAAACGTTTCCATTTTGTGAAGAGCATGACTTGAAGATGATATCAAAATTTTGACCATTATTTTCTTCGCTTAATTCATGTGACACCCAAACAGAGAGTTTGGATTCAAAGGAATGCAAAGCAGCAGTTTAGTCAATTTCAAGCTTGAAGCCCACTTTTGTGGAAGTTAACGTAGGATTTGTCATGCTCATACTGCGTTCCTCTCATCTGGGTTTAATCTTTAAAGAAAAAAATCACCCAAACAAAATTCCACAAATCACCTTTGGCATGTTCAAGCTACTATTGCTTACTCTCCAAACACGTCGCATAATTTTCTTTTTGCCTTCATCGTGTTATTCCGTTTCTGGAACTAAGTGTCTAAAGTGGACTTTCGTCAATGCTCCTGTGTTTTTGCCTGCATGTATTCCAGGTACTAGTGGACCAAGTGAAAGTTTTAGAGTTGTGGATGTTACGTCGTGTATTTCTGATGTGAACCCAGAAGTTCAAATTCTTCTTTGCACACCTCTAATTCATGTAAGAGATATTTTGGATAACTGACAGACCTGTAGATGTCTTCTGGATATCGGAAGCCAGAACTAGAAAAATGCGACTAGTGGTTCAACGGACCTGAATGGTTAAGGACTTTTACTTTTCCGATTGGAGAGTTTGAAGATAATACACAATTGCAAGAATGGCAACAATCAACGCAAATTCGGCCACACATGTCTGCCGAAGTCTAAAGAACACCCAAGCTAATTACACTGAACGTGGCTGATGTGACATTCAAGGCAGAATTATTTCAAAAATGTTCGATGTTCGTCTTGGAACAAGTTAAAAGAGCCGTTAAGATTTGTGAAGAATTGTTCCCTTTCTGCTTGTAAAAGAAGAAAGTCAGTCGTTTTTAACAATAGCAGAATTGAGCGAAACCGAGAATGTCATTGTTAAATTCATCCAACGTGATCATTTTTCGATGGAAGTCTCATATATTTCAGCAGGTAAGCAGCTTTCTTCGAAAAACAAGCTTATTCCCTTAACTCAGTTCTACGACGACTCTGTAATAATTGTGTCGGTGGAAGACTGAAAAATTCAATTCTTCCAGAATCGCAAAAGTATCTCATCTTGCTTCCTAAAATCGACCATGTCGTGAATTTAATTAGCATCGATTATCACCTGAAACTTCTTAATGCTAGTCCTCTACTTCTCCAAGCATCTCTCAGAGAGAAGTTTTGGATTCCTTCAACCCGATATGCAGTTAGAAGAGTAGTGAGAAGATGTACATCATGCTTCAGAAATAGTCCAAGATTCACCGATCATGTCATGGGAGATCTTCCAGAATCCATAGTTTGACCCTCTTCTGTATTCCAACGAACATGTATTGACTTCGCCGGCCGTTCTTGATGCGATGATCCAAGGGAAGAGGAAGCCGCAATACTAATTGTTACATCTGCGTCTTCGTTTGCCTCGCCATGAAGGCTTTTCATTTTGAAGTCATTAGCATTTTAACATCAAAAGCATTTATTGCTTGTTTAAGAAGATTCGTTGCTCGCAAAGGTAAGCCATCAGTGATCATCAGCGATCAAGGAACCAATTTCTAGATCGGATCCTAGATCTAGACGGAGCTAGATCAGATCTCATAAAGGAGTTCCGCCAGTTGATGGATGATGCCGTTCATCAATTCCTGGCAATATACAGCATCACTTTTTTCACTTCAATCCTTAATCCCTTCCCCATTTCGGAGGTATTTGGGAGAACATAGTGAAATCTTTTAAGTTTCATTTGAACAGAGTTGTTGGTGCCACTAGTCCCCTCTTCGAAGAACTATCCGCATTATCATACCAATTTGAGGCATAATAACTCCAGACCACTATGTGTATTATCTAACAGTCCAGATGATCCTTGTGTTATGACATCAGGAGATTTTCTGATAGGAAAAGCATTAACAGCTATTCCACAACTTACTGTTTCAGACGATCTACGCCCCTGTAACCGTTGGCGATTGCTTATAAGAAATACCTAACATTTTTTGAATAGATGGTCTTCGGAGTAATTGGCATTCCTACAGTCAATATCGAAACGGCACATTGTTCAAAAGAACCTTGTCTTAATCAAACACGACAACACACCCCTACTACAGTGGAAATTAGGGAAAGTCATGGAAACGTTCCATGGTAAGACAGTAAGGTTCGTGTGGTCTCAAGGTAAAAACTCAAACTAGTGAACTTGTAAGACCAATTGCTAAACTGTGTCCACTTCCTATAAACCATTAAACATTTGTGAATTATGCATACCATTTTTTAGCATTGTTGAGGCAAATTTCATTGCTTAATTTCTTTAATTTAGAAG
>BMAU01010268.1:0-20323 GCA_019973935.1 Trichonephila clavipes | reverse complement strand
ATGAACTCGGGCAAAGAGCGGGCACTTCAGCCGGTATAATTTTTAATGTATCAGGGCTGCACAGAGTATTTTATAACTAATTAATAATACTAAATTAGAGGAACAAGTTTAATAAGTATTAACGACTTCCATGGGCTTGTCTTGCAAAGCAAAGTTTTATAAGGAATGCTTATGATTAGAAATTGACCCTCTGAGTTCTTTTCTATATTTAGCAGATATCTATTTTTGTCTTCTAAGCAGCCACCGGATTTTTGCAATATGTTCAATTTAAAAATTAGAGAAAAGAAAAATTAACATAATAATAAGTATCTATTATTTTATTTATTTATTTTTGTTTTAAAGTAGTATACAAAATGTAATACTTATGTTACTAATTTGTATGGTTTATAATTAAGATCGCCTATTGTAGCGAGAGCGTCCAAGTCATTATTATTGCATTCAGTACATTATCAATGTATAAGGGGGGCGCGATAAAAATTGTGATCGAAAAGGGTGGGCGTCAGTATTGAAAGTATGAGAAACACTGACGTAGTATGAAAAAAAAACCCGGAAAAGTAAATTTAAAAAAAAAATATTTTAAGTATCTTGTATAGAAAACTCTTTTACATGAAATTTGACTATTTGCAAATATGAATAACTGTTTTATTCAGCATATAAATTTTTTGGGGGGGTTCTAACTTCAATCAATGTTAAACAGAAATTAAAATTCTAAGTGCTCATGAAATAAAACCCGTTCTACGAAGGGATTTTATAAAAAAACAACTTTACTTTAAGTTAAATTTGTCTATGATTTTATCAAGACAATTTCCAAGAATTAGGTTTTACAATGAAATATTTTAAATGATATATTCAGATAATATTCGAATAACTTCTAGTGCTCTCTCATTTATAATATGAGAATGAATATGATGAATTTAATTAGATTTGCAAATTCTTACAGCTCAGTGGTTAGTATTGTTAAAACTAATTCATGTATTTTGTGTGTGTGATTACAATCTGGGTTTGCTCAAAATAACGAAATTCGTCGTCAGTTGTTTAGTGTAATGTTGTAGTGTCCATATTAACTAAGATAATTACACGAAATTTATATATGAGTGAATGAAGGTATGTGGCATTTAAAGTACCACCAAAGCTATTGACAACGAACCTCGTAATTTTGTACCCCGGCCAAGTGATAAGGATGACACCTGAGCCTTGAAACAACTCTCTTAGCTTCCACACCACGACAACGTAAGGCCGATTTGACGGACATCATCGAATTTACGCGGAGAGGAACCCTTGATTCTACAACGCTAGCTACGAGTTTGCCAGCTATGTATGAATGATGCATGAGTAACAGAGGAAGTAGCTTCTACTAATGTATCGTGTTATTTGGACCATGCATTTCCTTGATAGTGTAACAAAAAATTAGCTTGAAGATTTGAAAAAATAGTTGGCTTAAAGGCCGAGAAAGAAAAATGAAAGTAAAGAAATGAAGAAAGATGGGGACATTCCTTAATGATCATCAAGGCAACCAAAAGAAAGAAGAAAAATGTCTATACCGTCGGTGGTTAACAGATAAAATATAAATGTGGATTACAGTAATCCTTCGTTATTGCTTTAATGAAAAGAACGCTGAATATATAGACAAACTTTTATTATAATACCCATTGTTGCTAAGATTAAATTAAGGTCCTGAATATTATCAATCAGACTACCAGATTCTACCTTTTGTGTCTGAAGGTTTGCAGTTGCTACAGAAAATCGAGTGGGATGGTCTGAAATAATTTATTCAGATAAGACTAATTGTCGATATTTATTTTTCAGTGTAGAAGTAATTGTAGTATTATCTTAATATGAACGATAATAATACCGTGACTTCTTTCCCCCCGTACAAGATTTAAATGGCTGAAAAATAATGAA
The DNA here is from genome assembly GCA_019973935.1 of Trichonephila clavipes. Classification (NCBI taxonomy): domain Eukaryota; kingdom Metazoa; phylum Arthropoda; class Arachnida; order Araneae; family Nephilidae; genus Trichonephila; species Trichonephila clavipes. The sequence continues at coordinate 18,421 of BMAU01010268.1, read as the reverse complement.
AAATCTCAGGATTCATTTTTTTATCTTAACTTTTAAGTGCTGTTTTCATAAAGATGAAATAACTAATTTCTGTATGCTTTTAATTAGTCATCGCCGTTTTGGCCCTTCAATTTTTGAATGGTTTACCCATCAAGCATAGATTAAAGCGAAAAATGTAAGAAATACAATTAATGATAAATACTATTAATTGTATTTTTGTACGTAGTACTATCCGAAATTCAGGACTGCAGCCATTGCGGACGACAAAAACCAGTACCTGATGGTAAAGAACTTGAAAAAGATTATCTCAACCCTCCCCTACCAGGCTAGGTTGGTTAAGTCTATGTCATGTGACCGAACCGCGTGAAGATGTTATCATTCAAAGCTAGTTATCTTTGCTCGGCCATGTAAGAAAGATGGCTTTTCTTTAACAGCGTTGAACATTAAATTCGCTTAGCACGCTTAGGTAAAACACCATTGAAGACATTGGAAATGCTAAATAAGATATATGGTGAATCTACCATAGCTAGATCCAAGTTTTTCGAATAGCATCGGCGTTTTAAAGAGGGATGAGAATTTATTGATGACAATGAGCGTGTTGGACGAATTTTTACTTAACGGAACGTAAAGGAAGTTGGCTTCTGCGTGTGTTCAAAAAGGTCATCTCTAAACACTTGTACAAATCGTTGAGGCTACGCACTTGTCAAGACGTCATTTGAGAGACTCCATTCGTCGTAATCGTTCATCGTAATTCGTCATTCAGATCTGGCAAAGTAACGTCTGGTATCTTCTGCATGACAACCCATCAGCACATTGATCCCAATTGGTAAAAGAGTTTTTCATCAAAACTCGTACTAACGTTCTGCCACATCCACCCTATTCACCAGATTTAGTTCTGTTTGACTTTTATCTGTTTCCATCAATGGAAAAAAATTTTCAGGGACGCCATTTTGTGTCCTCAGATGAGGTGAAAATAGCATTACAGGAGCCTTTACGTGAGGCTGTGAAAATTGGCCACCAGCTGTGCTTCAAGGAGTTATACGAACGCTGTCAGAAGTGTATCGTCACCCAAGGGAACTACTTTGAAGGTAGATGGGCTTCAGTGCTGCGAACTATTCAAGGTAAGGTTTTCTACACCTTATCCCTGAACCTTTAGATCATACTATATATTGCTGTACTTCACGAAGGTATTAAATACTGCAAGTTGTGTGCTGAAACATAAAGAAACCACATTTACCCCAGGAGTACATGGGGTGCAGGGGCACACCAGGCTTTTGAAATTTTTAATTATGGGAAAACAGTTTAATTCTTATCAATAACCTTGTCAAGGTCCTCATATATGACAGCCTTCATGGGAACTAAAATGTATTTTGCATTTCTATCTCTCTCTTTTAGGGAGTGCCAAACGTTTTTTACAATCGTAAGGTACTTGGAGTGACTGAATTAAACGTTCAACGACTTTTGTTCCAAAATATTTTTTTATAAAGAGGTTTATTATTTAGAGGTTTTTGATTGCTGTGTGTCTGTATTGTACGATTCATTAAGGTTTATAAATATAAATGAACAGAATATAAAAAAGAAATGGGCATCTGCGATCTCTATTGCATGAAGTTGAAAGTGATCAAGCAATGAAAGAGCATACTGAAGTAATGTATATTAATAAGGATAGCGAAAGTAAATGAAAGTAAATTTGAGAAAAGAGATGAACTTGAAACATGTAAATTGAGAGAAAAAAATTCAAATGCTATCTAAAAAATACCATCAAAAAAGATATAAAACTACAAGTGTACCACTAGACACGCTGTGACAGGTCAAAAAGACACAAGCAAGAAAACGTACAACATGCTATTTGTCAATAATCAATACACAGTAAAACTACAATAACTTGAACAAAATAGGACAGTTTTGTCTAAAAATATCATTCCTGTATTATTAGAAAAATATTTCTGTTATGTGTGTCCTTTTATAAAGTCACGCACATTTGAAACATTTTAGTTCAGTTTGATTAGATTCTCAAATTATCAAAGGAAAATTGAACAGTCCTTAAAACCACGTAAGTATACTTTCTCTTAATTAGATATTATTCACTGCAATTACGTTTTTTATAGTGTGTAATTAAAATAGAGACAAAAGATTGAAGTTACTCTGTGACCACTAATGTTGCTATCAGTGGCGTAACGGAGGATATTATGACCTCCTTGAAAACTCAGGTTTTGAGGTCCAAGCCCAAATACGTACTTAGTGACAGTCACGCTTTCGGCCCCTAGAGTACTTGCCCCCTCGGCAATGAGGGGGTGTACGCTACGCCACTGGTTATTATCGAGTGCATGAATACTCCCGGGTTAAACAAAGTAATCAAATAGTTTTAAATCGTAAATATATATATTTACTAGAGGTCCCGACAGACGTTCTCCTGTACATACGTTTTAAATCCAAAAATTACTAACTTTTTTGAATAAGTTGTAACAATCTGGATTATTTGGATGAAGTTTTTTATAAAGAAAGTTATTATGATACCTAACATTATCACATGTACAGTTTCCGCAATTCGACCTATTAATTGCGTGTGAGTATGTATTTATACTATAATCTAAGTTGAATATAGAACCTATTCTGAATAGAAACTTACACTTGTTTTGATTAAGGGTAAAAAAGATAAAACTCGAACTATTTTCATAACAGGTATATTTTTTTAATGCACGAAAATAAATTTATCGTAATGCCATCGAGAGTGTACAATGTTTTTGGTTAATCCTTGAAAGTATAAGCAAACAAATTCGATGGTCTGCCAAACCTCGGACATACAACATATAATTAATTGGCCGTGTGAAAAGCACGGATTTTCTGAATCAAAGCCACAAATTAACAATGTTTGATCTTATGACTCATTAATGGTCATAGCAAATACCAAGTGAAATGGAAATTGCAAGCATTTGAATGGGTAGGTGAGTATGAAATAATCTTGGGATCTGTGATAGAAGTACAACTTCATCTTAAAGTTTGCCGCTCAAAATAGTGGCCTCAAGAATATTGCCCACGATTTTTTATGAACAATAGCGAGCCCTTACATAATTTTGGCGCATTTTTAACTAATTGTGGTATCGGACTGAATTGCGAATTTAAATCATTCTCAGATCCACTTGAACTCACACAAAAAAATATCATCCAAATCGTTCCAGCCACTTAGAGGAGTTTAGTCACATACACACACACAAAAGAATTATATGTATAAAAATATATGCCGTATCGTGGCGAAATGAATAATCTTTCCAATACTGTAATTATATTTTGTCTGATTTTGATAGAAAAATTAGATTGCCATTTTAAAAATGGCGAAAATATGGAAAAAAATTATTCCCTCTTTTTTTTATTTTTCTTGCCATGCATTAGCAAAATAAACAGCACACATGCGTAAACAATTATGCGTTTTAAGGTTTTTAATCAATATATTTTTAACTAATAGAGATATTGGACCAAATTGTGAATCTAAATCATTCTAGAATCCACTTAAACCCATACAAAAACTGTCATGAAAATCGGTTCAGCCATTTAGGAGTTGTCAGTCATATACACATGCACAGAAGAATGACATATATAAAGGTTATTTGAAAATATATTAATTAAAAACGCCAAAAAGCATGATTCTTGTGCATTTTTGTATCGATAAAGACTCGGTTTGGCCAGTTTGGCTGAAAATTGATTTTGGACGCCAACTTACGTCATATTTTTTATAACAATAACACTGTTACAACAATGCATGGGAATATTCAGTTGAATGTTTTTGATTTTTTTAATTAATATATTTTTAACTAATTGAGATATTGGATCGAATTGTAAATCTAAACTATTTTCGAATGCACTTGAACCCACACAAAAAATTTCATCAAAATCGGTCCAGTCGCTTAGGAGGAGTTTAGTCACATACACACGCACAGAAGATTTTTATATATAAAGATTTAAATTGATAAATTAGTAACAATTAAATTATTTATTTTTATTTAAAGGTATGTAATATGAGATTATAAAACTACAGTGCATCTTAACATCGTAAATATGTAGCAATAATTCTTACACGCATTATGTTAACTTAAAGGCAAGTGACGCGCTGAAGGCTGTAGCATTGTAATTTTATATCATGAACATCTAGCTCAGGGATCCTATATTCAAATGGTATTAAATATAATAATTTGACAGGTGATGTGTTAAATATATATATATATATATATTATTAAAAACACAGTAAAAAGTAAAGTAATTACGTTTAATACGTTTTTTATCGTTTAAATGGACTGAAATTTATTTTCCAATAAAGTCTTTCGAATTCACTTAACATTAAAATATTAATTTCATTTTATATTAAAAATATTCTTAGTTCTATGTACTGATTTTATTCATATGTTCTTTTCAGAAATGGGACTCACTTTTTTTAGTAGATTTACTTTATGTATATTTTCTGAGATTTACCTATATATGACGGAGATAGATGAATAAATAAAGAATATATTAACAAATCATATCAGTAATAATTTTAGAAATTTATAAAATAATTCTTCAAAATTTTTTTCTGGGTCAATTCATTTGAATCAGTATATTTATTTATCTACTTATTTTATGAAATAATAACCTTTATTGCATGTATTATATTTTGAGTTTAAAGAAATGTGAAGTTTTACCGTAATCATTTCTGGCCATGTCTTACAGTATATTTGTCTTAGAACAAAAAGTCGAAGTTTAGTCAAAATTGGTTCTTCGCTATAAACCCCTAAAATTACTCACTCCCTTATTCACTTTAGAACAAAAAAAATCCTACATATTTTCAGTTTTAGAAATGTCTTTCCATTCTAAGTTTTAAAAGGTTAAGGTATCTGACTACGTTCGGAACCGTGATTTTAAAAAAAAAGCACATAAAAAGATAATTTCATGATATTTAGTTTCCCTTAGATTAGAATACATGTATAAAATTGTTTTAAGGATATTTTGACAAAAAAAATTTACTTAAGTACAATACTTCGGCAAAAAATTAAAAAGAATAACCTTTTTTCGAAATGTTCTCATTTTGTGAAAAATGCTTCCATTATAACAATATTTTGCCTGTATATAACTCAAACCTCTGTACAAAGGCTCAACTATGATTTTTGAAAAATTCACATCGTGCAGGTAAAAAATGATGCAAATTGTGTTTCCCATGTGATTTTATCTCTTTTTATTTATAAAGTTTCATCAAGAATGTAGTGTACGACAAAAAAAACCGTGCTCACTAGAGAAACTGCACTATGAAATTGAAACGGTTAGTCCCGCAATTCCAGTAGCTACTATGAGAGGTGTCACCAACAATATACGGCATCGCGCTCAAAAAGGCTTGGAGGAGAGATTACAGTAATTGTTGGCAGTAATACCAAGTGTATAATTAGTTAACGCTCATTTGACTAATTTCAATTTACAAATACTTTTCAAAACTTTACAACATATCAAATACTTCTATATTGAATCTTAATATTTCTTATATAACATGGTTAAATTAAGAGGTTGTAACAGTTCCATACTCTGAAGCTAGTTTCATTGTATTTTTCATAGTTTTTAATGTGCTAAGAGCTTTCCGCCTAAATGAAATATTTGCTGACTGGATTAAGTGGATTTGTCTAAGCATCATAAGTGGATTTTCTCTGGTAGATGAGGAAATGCTTTTTGGCTTTGCGCTTGTAGCTTTCTAGTTGAATTTCATCCAGAAACCAAAAACTTTCATTTTTTAGACCAATACAAGAATTCCTATAATTATATTAGCCTTCTAATTTTCCGTTTTGATGAAAGCAGTATTAAAAATGTTTCTGATACAAAAGTGAATACCTTCTTCTTGTGTTAACAAATGAGCTTTTTTAGTTCAAAAACCAACTTCGGAAGAATTAATTATACGTGTCATTTAAAATTAATACAAATTAAAAGTTTTTCACAATGTTATTTTATTTTGTTATATTAAATTTTTAAAAGATAAAATGAAGTAGTTGTCTAAAATACATACAACGAAATTAAATGTTACATTGCCAATGCTAGAAACATATTGAACCCCTTGTTGTTCTATTTGAAAGCAAATTGCTAGTTTATTATATCTAAAAATTACCTCATTCATCTAATAAAGTGTTATTTTATAAGAAATTATTTACACAAGTAGAAAATTATACTATTCTACTACTTCACTATTTTTTTCTGACACTTACTGCTAAAATATCTATTTTTTAGTAGAATAAAAAGCTGCACGTTTAAAAATTTTTCTTTTTTCGTTCATAAAAAAAGTGCACTGTTTCGTTTTCAATTACTAATAACGTATGCTTTTAAACTTACTGATTTTTTTACAAAAGATCTATGCTAAACTTTTTTCGATAAAAATAAACATCTTTTACAACAAATTCATTTTGAAAATATTTTTGAATTGCTCGCATTGTATTTCGTTGCTACATTTATCTTAAAATAAATTAGATAGATATATCTCTTCACACAGCTAAGATAAGGTATTTATTTCGTTCATATTTTATCTGCACTTTACCATTTCTTAAACATAGTAATCAACAAAATAAAAACTATGAGCAAAAGCCGGAAAAGTAGCAACGAGTATTAATACTGTAATAAATCAGATTTACTTCCCAGTAAAGCGTTTTTCTTCTCTTTTTTTTTTGCTACACAAGTTAAAATGCAAATCTTGAAAACATAAAAGAGAAATATTTCGCTTCCTATCTTCTTGAATAAATTACTCGTAAAAATTGCTCAAAGTGTGTATCTAATTTAAGATGACGTGAATTTGAAAACTTTTAATGTTTAAAAATTATAGAAATCTATCATTCAAATGTTATTTATGTGATACTTTCATACAATAAATTAAAAGAACAGAAGCATAGATATAAAAAGAAATTAAATTTAGAACCATTAAATGTCTCAGCAATAGTTAATGTCTCAATGCAGTACATTGTTTCTGAAGTACTGCGGTATTCCAAGACAGTGCTGTAAAAATATCCACCGAGTAAAAATATCAATGGAAAGGGACCTAATTTTTACCAAGAAGGGTTAAACAAGCTGATTCTGCGTTCTTATAAATGCCTAAATAGACTCGTTGATCTTGTCAAAATGTGATAGGCACGTATGCCTCTTAATTCTCTTTTGTATATATTTTCTGCTTATTGTTAATAAATATTTCTTTATTCTCGACTTGCAATCTTTTTTTCTGATCGCCCCTCGTACAGTATCCCTTTATTTTTAAAGTTTAAAGATTGTAAAACTAAATAAAGGGATTTTAAAAACATGTGCATTCCATATTTAAAATATACCAATAGCATTCCACCGTAAAGTAATTGTGGGTGGTTTTTAACTAAAAAAATGAAATTTATTTTAGTACGGGGTTTACTAAAACGTTTTCATCACTGGTTTGTCACTTTGAAGATAAGGCAAAAGTTCAAGCTGTTTAGAATAATTCATCATTGAGTAAATTAGCTGATGTATAAATAAAAACTGTTTTAATGAATAGACCCTAAAGAAATAAGAGAAGCAAACGATATCTTATGTAAACCCACCAGGCTTCTAAAGACTAAGTCTTTTACCAAGTTAATCCTTTGAATCCCTTTGCTCCATGTTACTTCTTGTTATTTGAATTAAATTTGGTTCTGACTGGTTTCTTTGACCAATTATTTGGAAATATCGAAAGACATTCTGTTGTTTTAATTAAGTTAAGAAGAAACTTGTGTAATCGAAGATCAATATTTAATCAGCACTCCATTCTTATCCTAAGGTACACCCGAGAGACTTTCGAAAAAAACATTCGTCATTCATCTGAAAATAGATTAATTACAAAATCTTTGATTATTTTTAACAGAATGAGACTGATTTTGTCTTATGACAGATTTTTTTGACGGTTAAGATTAAATAGATGCCTTGAATTAATTAAGCAATGTTAATCTAATGCTAGAAGATAGTATTCAATTACTATGTACATTAATAAAACAAACATATGAAATGACGAAACCATATAATGGTTTGATATTTTAGTTTGTGTAATTTGATGATATTTTCTTCATGTAAAGAAATAAAATGGAAATTTTACATTAAGTTTTATAATTAAATAAAGTTAAATACACCTTTAAAAAACACCCCATATAAAGAGTGTTTTTTTTTCAGGTATAGAAGTTTAAGTTGGCATTACTTTCCAAGATGGCGACCGATTTAACAGCTGTCAGTAATTTATTCTCAGTTTGGTTTGGCAATTCATCAAAACGATCATCAAGCAAGGCGTAGATTCGTCGAATGGGCCAAAACGAGATTGCCGTTGTTCCTGATTTTCATAAGCGAATTTTGTTTAGCGATGAAGCGCACTTCTGGTTGAATGGCTACGCAACAACAAAAAACTGCCGCATTTGAGTGAAGCTAATCCACCAGTGTGTGTCGAAACACCGTTACATCCAAAAAACTGACTGTTTGGTGCGCTTTATGGGCTGGAGGAATCCTTCTTCAAAACGATGAAGGCCACAACGTTACAGGCAATGGTGATCGGTATAGAGCCATGATTACTAACTTTTTCATTCCTGAATTGAACTATCATGATGTCCAGGAGCTGTGGTTCCAACAAGACGGCGCAACATGCCACACAGCTCGTGCCACTATCGATTTATTGAAAGACACGTTTGGTGACCGCTTAATTTCACGTTTTGGACCTGAGAATTGGCCTCTAAGATCGTGTGATTTAACACCGCTAGACTATTTTCTGGGGCTATGTAAAGTCATTGGTCTATGTGGATAAGCCACAAACGTTGACCATTTGGAAGACTTCATTCACCGTGTTATTGCCTATATACGGCCACAAAATGTTGGAAAAAGTCATCGAAAATGTGGACGTCCAGATTGGACTACATCCCGTGCCAGCCGTGGCAGTCTATGCCAGAAATCATATTTAAAATGTAATGACTCAAGATTATCTTTGAATAAAAATTCATGTCAATCGAATAATACATCGTTGTTTTATTGAAATTAAATTTATACTCTAAAATAACACCCTTTACTTTTCTTCTTCCAAGTCATCCCCTCTAAAGCCAAACAATAGATAAAATTGCTCATAATCATGAATTTTTGCTCAAAAATAAATATCGCCTGATTAAAAAAAAATTTTTAAAAAATCATTAATAATTATCTGTTTTTATATTTTAGGAGCTGAAATTGTGGCAACCTGTAGGCATGTGCCATATGTGCCACTTGGTATAGTTTTCAGTGGTACTCTACAACTACTCGACAAATTTGACAATTTTGAATTGATGGGTGAAAATTAATAAATTTTTATAATGGGATCTTATTTGGAGATAAACATATTCAGAGTTATAGACATTTACCGGAATTACAACAAATCTGAAAGGTAACTCAGAAAGATAAACCTTACTGTTATTTTGTAAATTATTGAAGCTGGAGAGGTTTAAATTGTTTTCAGAAAGAAAATTGCATGGACTCTGCTTTTCGCTTTTAGTTTCTACATATTTAAGTAAAAAGTCTTTCCTCAAACTAAAAAATACTACGAGTCCGCATAGAAATTGTTTATCAACTGAATGCTCACAAATCGTGTCAGATTGAATGTCACAAATTATACTTAATTTGCTATATGGAAGTAGAGCGGTACAAGCACTACGTTCACACATTAATGTTTTAATTTACCTATAATGGAGGGAAATATTATGTTTGTAATTATTATTTTAACAAATATGTTTAAACATACATAATATATGTATAATACTATTTACTTTTATTTTTGTTGAAGAAATAGCTATATTTAATGCTGTTTATTTTAATGTTACGAAGTATCTTTAAGGGATGCAAAACAAATTTATAATATAAAACTGTAAATCTCGTATCATTGACCTTATTCACTAACTCTGCTTGAATTGTCACTGGAATCGAATTGTTTCTCCAATATTCCTATTGTAAAAGTACGCTTAATCATAGTGGTAGATTAATGTGGCACGCTTAATCATATTGGTAGATTAATGGGCACGCTTTACCATAGTGGTAGAGTAATGTGGCACGCTTAATCATATTGGTAGATTGTGTGGCACACTACAGCTAAAAGGTTTCCCACCCCTATCTTTAAAGTATATGAGACGAAAATAATTAGATAACTAAATGCATGTTTCCTACATACGAAATATATTAGAAAACAAATAGATATTACTTTTAAAGGCTCTTGATTTCTTGAGAAAGGCAATGAATAACAAATCATTGACAAGTTAATTATTAGCACTTAATTCCAAAACAAACTTTTGCTTTGTTTCACATAATAAAAGTAGTTTATAAAAATGACTTAAAAATAAGAAATTTTCGATTCAAAAGTTTTCTATAGTGGATGGAGAATAACATTCCATTTTCATTAAGGAAATATATTACCATTTTTTCAACAACATTGTCCGGTAAAAAGCGTAAATGGATATCAGTAATGGTAGGGAAAACGTACCCTTAATGAGATGTAATCTTTGTAACAAATATCGAAGAAGTCCTGATAATTGGATTTAATAAGTTCCATGATACAACGGCTTTTGCAGTCGACCCAACCATGTCAAATATGTTGTGAAGACTTATATCAATGCATTTTGATGTGCCTTTACTGAAAGTTGGTATATTATGTGGGTTTTGTCAAATAATTTAGTAGTATTTTTCTATTGGGAACCAATGTAAAACATATAATGTACTTTCTCGTCTTCGAGTGATTGGCTGAAAAAAGACCGCATGCATATAGATAAAATGAATATCGCCCATTCCCATGAACGCTGGCACTGGGGTTTGTTTATAATCCATTGCTGCGTGAGCACAAGCGTGCTTCTGCTAATTAATTGGCTGGCTTTAGCCTCAAAGGATTTTGACTTTTCTCTCTTATTGGCTTTTTCTGTTCCCAAACAAAATGCTTTTGCCCTCAACTGCCTTGGAGTATCCTCAATTTTAATGGATAATAAAATAAATCCATTGTATAAAAGTAAAAAAAAATATTCAGTAAACCATACCCTTTTTTTTTTAGAACTTAAGACTAAATTTGAAATTTATTTTTTTTGTTTATCAAAATGAATTCAGTGAGAATAAGGAATGACAATTCTATATTTATATTTGTTCTTTAAAGAAAGAAATATAAACGGTGTATATATTTTTAAAAATACATAATTATTATCATAAAATGCGAGTCAAAGTAATTTGAAGTTTCATAGTGTCAATATAATACCAACTAATTTGAAAATTGCAAATTTCATGCGAATCAATTCCAACCAACATTTATCTAACAGAGAAAATAAATTCAGCAATTTGATTTAGTATCATGAAAATTTACGATTTAATTATCTCATAACTATTGTGACGAGTTCTATTCACGGGTCTTAAGCTAATACTCTTAAAAAAATTTATCTTCAACTGTGATTTGAGTTTTAAACCGTTTTCCAAAGAGATAACTTTGATTTAATGCTAATGTAAATACTATTTAAACCCTGGCAATGGGTGGGAATTGTGAGTAGCGAGCCATTCGTCATGAAGTTGGTATTCGCTGTAACGTCCATTCAGAGCAGTGAAAAAACGTGAAAGTTGGTTTGGAGTTCCATATCAGCTTAGGGAACGAGCTGATAAGTGATCTACAAGCGGTTCTAAAGATAAGTGTTTTTTTGAATAAATCGCGCGAGTTATAATATGTTAAATTTTAAGGTTACTGGAATTAATCATAAAGTGACCATCAATGATTAATCTGCAGTAAAAGCACTATTTTTCAATTCCTATACCATTAGCTCACACTCTCTATTTATTTATTTACTTATCTTGGTTGTATTTTCAATCAATAATAAAAAAAAATTTAAAAAGCGCTCAATTTAGCTGAAATTTTATATACATGATTATTTTTAAAGATGACAGTACAATAATTCTAACTATAATTAATAAAAATTAATTGATTAAAACTAATTATTTAAAAGAATCTCAAATACATTACGTTGGCGACTTGTGTCAAAAATTCTCAAAAGGTTTTTTTTTTAAGTTTTAAAAAAACATTCAGTTGAACTGAAATTTTTATAGACGCGTATGTTTTAAATGACAATATGATACTTTAATGATAATGAATAAAAATTAATTACCAATTAATGTTGTGATTCTGTTATATGCATATACATATTTATGTTAATTGTAACTATTTAATAAAAAGTGGCTAAATAACATTTTTCTTTGTTCATCTAAAGCAGGAATTGACTTAATTTTTTTTTTTTATATTAATTGTTATAATATCTGCTTCTTCATGACCTCTAACACAGCAACCTCTGGGGTGGGACACGTTTATCAGTTATAAATTAATTAATTCGTTTGAAAAGGGACCTGTTTGTTATCAAGCATATTAATTGAAATTTTGAATTATAATTTCGCATTAGGAGTAATGAGTAGACCATTAACAATGAACTGAATAATTTTGATTAACAATCAAGTCCCGAGCATTATACTTTGAGTTAGCTCTTTCAACCTCTCCACAACACGCCACCGCCTGCAGCGAAGACTGAACAGAGGGACAGATATGCTTGCATACAACACAGTTTGAGTAAGAAACAGATTCTAATTCACTCTGCTATTGCTATGGATCGCTGATTCCACCAATTAGGTTGCTCCTCGATTCTAGTACTTCAAACTATAGTAGGGAATAAAAAAAATTGTAAATGATTATATACTTTTCTACTAAAAATTTAAAATCCGATTTCACAATGACAATAAAATCTCATCAAATATTAAACCATCTACTAAGAAAGGGGCCATTTTTAAAAATACTTAACTAAATCAGCGTTTCTCAAACTGTGAGGAGTGACACCCCTAGAGGGATGTGATAACTCTACGAGAGAGTCGCGGACATATTGAAAAGTCGAAAAGATTATTTAAAAAAAAATATGAATTTACTGAAATTAAAAACATTCTGACATAATAAAAATTAAATACTCGTTCACACCGATATAATACACTTGTAAATGTATCAGTACTGCCTGATTTATTTTATGATTAATTTAACAATACTAGTTAAGAGCAAGTTTAATAAATTAATACTGATCCCTTGGGCTTGTCATATATAAAATTATATACAAAAATTGAAAATTATCTCAATAATTTGTACTGTTTATAATTAATCACTTAATTACTCATTAAAAGTTACGCAAATTCGCTCTATTGGACATCGTTTTCCATGTAGACGCTATGTGGCGCATGAGATGCATTGGGGGGAGAGAAAGGGGCAAATAGGCAAATCTTCTGAAATAAGTAAATTTTCTTACTAACTCTGTCAAGGTCCTTTTATTGCATTCCAGAGCCTTCGGAATAATTTTATGGAAATCAGTGCATAGAACAGATCGTTTTTCAGAACGAGGTATATATACCCCCAGACAATTAACGTTTTAGCTGATTGAGACGTATATACGTCAGTGACACTTAAAAGTTTAAAATCGTATCGTAGCTTTAGCGTCAAAGTATAGTATTATTGAATTCAAAACATTGTATGGAAGGGGGAGCGAGGGAAATTTTGATTGAGTATTGGGTCGCAAATATTGAAAGTTTGAGAAGCACTGGCCTAACTTTCTACACACATAAATTTGTAACATTTCACCAGAATGTCACCAAATTCAAAATAGTCCTCCTCTTTTCATACTCATTCTATAATAGATTTGAACGAATTATTAAATCAAATTTTAAAATCAAAACCATCAGCGAAATATGTGTGCTATTGCCTAGTAGTATTCTCAGGAGTAGTCCAATTACCAAATAGACCCGTAAGTACTTGCAGACGAAGCTTTGGTGCAATTAATGGTCTCCGATCTGCAGCAATGTTCGCTACGGAATAGACTGTAATTGTCCTCTAATGGTTATTGAACACTAACCCCTGTATAGTAATGATGATTTGTTCGAGTGTCAAGGCTTCTATTCCCTAGATACTACCGTTGGGGATTTATTAGAACTTTATCGATAGATAAGGAAGTGGTGCAAAGAGTATGAAGTTGAATATTTCAGTAAAAGCTTCGAATTCTATTGAGTGTCTATTTTAAGTCCCGGAAGAACTCTTTTGAAGCATTAAAGCGTGCTCCATACATACATGAATGACTAAATAAACCGAGTAATGCATCGAATAAAGAGTATGAAAGTAGCTAATATTTGCATAAAAACTTTTTTTTTTTGGACTTCTCGTGCCAGTCTTATGATAACGATTCGTATTGAAATAAATATTAAGGAATCGATATTGAAATGAATTAAGGGTTATTTATATATTGCAATAAATAATTTAACGGTGTAATTGATTATCTTAAAAGTGAACAAATTGAGTTTGCTTCAGCTTTATTTTGCTTTTAATAATAACCAAGTTTAATACTAGTAACCAATCATTTCCTTGTGAAAGAGTAACATTTATGCGCAGAAATTTTCAAAGTTCTAGGTTATTCTATTATTTAATAAATAAGATGAAGTAATTTCATTTTTAATCAAAACCATTCAACACTATTGTTAGTCACAGATATTTTAAAAATATACGAGTACTTAAATAAAATTTTAACGAGATACCACATAACATCACTTTTAAAGAACTGAAGTTCTAACGGCAGTAGATTATAAAAGACAAGATACTGTATTTCAGCATGTATACTAAGTCAGTGCTTTCTCAACTTTCAATATTCGCGATCCAATATTCAATCATTATTTTCATCGCCCCCCCATACATTACGATATACATTGAATTCAATAATACTATATTTTGAAGCTAAACCTACAGTTCAACTTTTACCTATTTAGTACCACCGGCGTATATATGCGTCTCACTCAGCCAGTGTGTTAACTGCCCGGACGTATATATACGTCTTTCTGACGTACGATATTTTCTGTTCACTGCTATACATACATTTATTCCGAAGGCTTTGGCATGCAATGAAATGAGCTTGATTGTCTTTGCGAAGGATTTACTTGTTTCAGATTATATTTGTTTCTTTATTCCTTTAACCTCTCACTTCCCAATACACCAGATACGCTCGTTTTCGTGTTAAACGGTGGCATTAGGGAGTAAATCACGTAGTTTTTAAATCGGCATTTAAGGGATTAATTATAAACCGTATAAATTATCAAGATAAGTGTTAGTTTTTGTTTTTAATTTTATATATGACAAGCCTATGTTGACACTGGGGGTAATTATTAAACTTGTTTGAAAGTAGTATCTTTAAATGATTATAAAATTCATTGCGCAGTACTGATATATTTATAAGTGTAAATAGGAATTTCCTTTTTTATTTGTTTGCTTTTTAGTATATTGGTAATTTTTTTAAACAATCTTTTGTTTTCTACCTTTCAATATGCTCGCGTCCCTCTTGTAGGGTAATCACGCCCCCCAGGGAGTGCGCCCCACAGTTTGAAACACTGTAAATTAAGTAGACAGAAAAGAATGTGAATTTATAAGCTTCTCAAAAAAATATAGCTTCTAATAATTCGAATTATGGTTTGAAAAGCAGAAGGTTACAGTAAGTATTTATTCCTTTTATTATAACCATTCATTAGCAAAATAGTATTATTTTAAATATATATAAAAAATGGTAATAATAAGTATAATGTAAATGTGTAAACAATTATTAATCATTAGGAAGTATAGCTGCTTCTAATAAGCTGCTGATGCTTAAACAAGAATATTGTATTAAATTTAAAGTTAATTGTGCGCTATACTTGTGCCGTACTTTATGTGCAATGCTTTGTAATTTACTCTTTTTCATTAGCTTAGGACAGGATGGGGTTAATTTTTGTTTATTTTATTTATAAATGTTTCCATTTAAGGTACTCACGACTAATTTATAAAATGCCTCAACTAAGAAACTTAAGCTAGTTCACATTAATTGATATGATATAATTAGTGAAACATTTTAATTACAAAAGTGTTGATCAAAACTGGAAAGTAGCTACGGTTTTATAGCTAAAGGTTCTTGCTTTTGAAAAATAACATCAAAATGCGAAATAGATTTTTAAAAAGTGCCCTAAGATTTTATGTCCTTTAATTTTCAAAATCGTATTTAAATTATTTTTCCACTTGAATAAGAAAAAAAAGAATGTCAACTTCTCATTAATATAGTAGAAATAATATGAAAATACTTTATGGAGTATAAAAAATGAATCTGTGCGAAACGAGTTCGCACAAAATGCTAAGCACATCCTTATGTTAACAAAACTAAATTACGATGTCAATTTGTTACGGAATATTTATCTATTTAAAATTATTTTTAATGTAAATCTCCTGCACTCTAACCTCAGATGAAGAGAAATCAAAATACACCGCTGGCCACCGTAAATGCAACACACTGAAGGGAAGCATGCAAATAACAAAAATTTGGCAACATGCATTAGCGGGAGGTGAGATATGCAAATGATTAGAATTTCAGCGCAGACAATACATATCACGCGCCTGTGGCGCCACATCAAAACGCTATTTAAGGCTTGGAGATTTCGACGATTTCAAGTTCGACAAGTGTGTTTTTCCTGTATATTTTTTCAAAAAACGCTCAGTTATGTCTCGTAGAAAACAGTGATCAGCTTTTGATCAAGTATTCGAGTTCGACAGAGGAAGGATAGTGGCCTACCGAGATTGTGGATTATTTTTCAGGAAAATCAGTAGTCATGTTGACGAAATCAGAACTGTAATGCGGATATGTGACAGTTGGATGCAGAGAGAGATTGTGACGAGGGTGGGTCGGGTAGTCGACGTGTAATGCGGGATATGCGATCACATCGACAGACCGAGACATGCCGACGTCAGTGCACCACTTCACGAAAACAGGCAAATTCTGCGCATGACCATGACGGATCAGCTAATCACATCACGAACCGTAGCACAGCACATTGAGTCTGTATCGCATCATTCAAAGTGACTGCGCGTACCATTAGACGCCATTTACAGCAGAGTGGTCTGTCCGAATAACGTCCATTGCTTAGTCTACACTTGACGCAGAACCACAGACTAATCCGCCGTCAGTGGCGTGATGAAAGAAGGATGTGAGTGGCCGAATGCAATAAATTTGTTACGACGAGTAACGCATCTATCTGCAGCACCACGATTGTCGGATTTGAGTCTGGAGACACAGTGGAGAGAGGATGCTGAACAGCTGCGTTATGTACCGCTACACTTCCTCATCGGGTATCATGCTATGGGGCGGTATTGGATATCACTTGCACTCTTCTAGTACGCATTGCTGGTACTTTAAACATCCAGCGCTACATGTCTGAGGTGTTGGAGCCAGCTGACCTTCCTTACCTTCAGGGCTTGGTCACAGCCATATTTTAACAGGATAATGCACGACCACACGTGGCACGCATTGTCCAAAGGTTTTTCGTCAATCACCAGATTGAATTGCTTCCCTGGCCAGACTTGCTCCCTGGATCTTTCGCCGATAGAAAAACATGTGGTCCATGTTGCTGCTCAACGATTGACCCAGAATTACACCCCCAGCTGCCTCACTAGATCAACGTTGGCAACGTGTGGAAGCTTCTGGTCTACCGTACCCCCGAACACATCCAAAGTCTCTTTAAATCAATGCCGAGGCGTGGCAGTGTGGTGATCTCCAACAATGGCGACTACTCTGGCTACTGATTCTGGCAGAAACTACACTTCGACAGAAGTCTATAAATTTAATCATATGATACTTGGTCAATATGTTATCTAATAAATAAATTTTGTTGTGCTATCTCTTGTCTTTCTTGGTGCTAGTATTTACCGGTGGCCAGCAGTGTAGATAAATGATGCAATTATCTTGAAAGTACATCTCTCAGTCAGTATCATATTAAATAATTATAACTTACCTAAATTTTGGTCGATATTCACGCAAGACAAATTTAATCAGTGTAATTAATTAACTATGTACATTTAAAAGTGAAAATAAAAAAAGAAATTCTCTGTAAAATCTATTTCTTTCAAATGACCACATTTAATGATCTAGGAGAATTACATTGAGCTTTAATACTGAAAATTTTCTTAACTTGGCTTTAATCAAGAAAATGCATTTTTCTTTGCCACATCTAGGATGCTATTTAATATGTTTAACAGGGTATTTTAAAACACTTCTCCTAAGCTTGTTCTATTTGATAGTTTTTTTTTCTTCTCAGACTCAAGAAGAAATAAGCAAAATATATATATATATATATTTGAAATCATCGCTGAAAGCTCTGATTCCTTAAACAAAGAAAACTCATTTCCATGTAAGTCATAAATTATATTTTTTCTTTTGTATTTAGACTTAAATTGTTCTAAGACACGTAAGCAAAACATCAGCATATTAAAGTCAGCCTACAAAAATTTTTTGTTGAGAAACTTTGGCTACCTATCAAATTTAATTAATAAAACCTGATAATTTCATTATTACACAGAAAATTAAATGAATACAAAAAAATAAAAGATTTCTGTTTATTTTCATTTAATAAA